>JAWZYV010017641.1:0-60211 GCA_038373885.1 Cheiracanthium punctorium | reverse complement strand
CTCTTAAAAATCACTTATCAACACCAGTCAAAACATTGTCATAGCTGCGAGATAAAATTTCACGCGGACGGCAACCCCTAGCATGCAGTGTGTAACAGCGGGGGAAACAACTCTTGCCAAAGGATGCACGCCAAATCGCCAGAGAGCACTTTAATCCGGCCTGCCCAGCCTCTCGTGTAGAGAACTTTTTTTTTCCATAGCGCATCCTTTCTCTAATGCAAAATATAGAATGTCTGAAGAAAAGTTTTAAAAAATCAGTATTGATTTCAGTTCAGGGACCTGAACTCTCAGTCACCGCGTATTACTTAAAGAGCTACTGATATTTTTCATTCAACTAAAATACGCAGTAGAAGAGACTTGTCAAAGCAATAAAAATGCTTTTTCTTCCAGTACTCTCACAGAGTATTTGATTGCATATAGATTATGTATTTTTCTCCATGAAATTTGAGTCCTGTAGCATATAACAGGTGTAGATACAAAAATCTCTTCTATAATAAATAAATAACAAAATGAAGTTGGTAAATATAGATATATATATGAACTGTAAAGTACTATAACACATTTGTAAAATATTTAAATAACTGAATTCTTAAAACTGTAAAATATTTTATACATACCTTTAACAACAAAACAATTTCGATGCACAAATTTAAATCCTTGTTGTTGATTAACCACTGTGAACCAACGATATTTCAAAATTGAAGTAGTGTTAGTTTAATAACTACTTCTAAATCTGAAATATCATTAGTCATTATAATCTTGTAAAATATAAGTACGGCTCAAGTTGATTTTTTTTCAGAATAAACTTATTAGGAGAAAACAATTGTGTCCAATTTTACCTTCTCGACTATTGTACAACTATGAGCAAATAAAACTTTATTATTAAGCTGACAAGCATTGTTTAGTAATCCAAAACGCATCTTTTAATAAGCACTGTGCAATTATTATTTATTTATTAGCATAGCTGCATAGTAAGTTGTTTGTTTACATACTTGTTGTGATATTTATATTTCTAGACTGGCAACAGTCTTTTTGTATTTCTATATTGGCAACAATCTCTCCATGAGACAAATGTAAACAACGACATGTATCGTGTATTCTTTTGTCGATTAAAACTTCTAAAGTCCCTATTATCGCTGTCTGCTTATTTTTATAACAATACTTTAAAGATCGTTAGGCTTATGGACAATCGAACTATAATCAATGCATCAATAATAATAGTTATCGTGATTCAAGTTACTACGAACCTATGCAACGAATAAAATTCACAGAAATATAGCTGAAAAGATAAATATTCGTTTCAGATTTCAACTATCAATCACTTTATAAAAGTGTATCAACACATCATAACAAGCAATGCAATGGCGGAAACGGAACGGCGAACGGACAGTGTTGCCAGAAAGTTTTGGACAAAAATACGAGAGGCTGGGCAAAGCGGATTAAATTGCTCTCTGGCGATTTGGCGTGCAGTCAGACTCCTTTGGCAAGAGTCGTTTCTCCCGCTGTTATACACTGCACGCTAGGGGTTGCCGCCTGCACCGCAAGTTGATCCGCGAAAAACAGTAGAGCTTCCACATTCTTTTTCTGTTGCAGTATATTTACATACACTGCTATGGAATAGAAGTAAGGTGTTAGAGGGGGAGGGGGGTGGGTTTTTAAAAAGTACATATTTATTTATGCAATAACAATAATGGAAAATTGGGAAATTCAACGTTTGAGCATGAAATTTTATCTCGCAGTTATTTACAGTTTTCTTATTATCTTTTTATTTTTTCTTAATGTTTTACTTCTTTCTTGCCTTTGCCATTGGAAAAAAAAAAAGACAGAATGTCATTGACAATACAAGAAATTTCCAGATTTCACCGTTCATTTTTTTTTTTTTTTTTTCCTGTCTTTATACATAGACAATGTTTTGACTGAATTACAGTAAGTTGTATTTAAAACAAATAAGAAATCTTTTGCGGTTTAAAACAAAGTCAACAGTAAAAAAATTATCTAGAATTTGCTTTCTCATTCAATTTTAAGTTTTTAGCTATTTACCTTATTAATTTTTCACTGAAACAAAATGGTCCAAAGAAAGTCTTAAAAAATCGTTCTTGAATACGAATTAGTTTTTTCTTTCATTGAATGAGTAGTTTGTGCTTGATTAAAAGAATTTAGCATTTTATAAATATAGATTATATGTAAATGAACTTTACACAAAGTTTAACATTTACTTTCTTACCGTTACAAAGACGAGCGGTTATTATTTTTTGTTGTTACACACATTATTGCTAGCCCATATTAATCTTTCAGTATCCTACAAGAATCAGTAATGCAATTTTCGTCCTCGCTTCAATCTGCATCCATGGGAACATATAAGTTTAAACCCGAAGAGTTTATCTGCATCTATAATCCATATCTATTAATTGCTAAAACCCCGGACTAAACATTTAATAAAGAAGTGTTTCCTCTAATCGTATGTAAATTCATACAAAAGCCAAATGATGATTGCTTTTTAACTGTTCACTGTTTCTTTTTTATTTCCGTAACATATTACCTTCAAATCTAAAATTTTTTATTCATATTTAAATGCATGCATTTAAATATGAATAAAAATTTTAGATTTGTAATTTTAGACTGCAATTTTAAATGCATTAAAATATATATTTAGAACAATTAATCAACAAATAAAATAAAAAAATATTAGGAAAAGAACATGGAATTTCTAACTCTACTGTTTTTCGCGGATCAACTTGCGGTGCGGTCGGCATCCCCTAGCATGCAGTGTATAACAGCCGGAGAAACGACTCTTGCCAAAGGAGTCTGACTGCACGCCAAATCGCCAGAGAGCAATTTAATCCGCTCTGCCCAGCCTCTCGTGACAAAAATCGCAAGAGGTTGAGAGAAAAGTAGCAAAAAGTCGCAAAGGTGACATCACAATATGACATCACATCAAGTGATGTGTTATCTAGAGGGTGGTGATGATGCCCTGTGAAATCTTTATGACAATTTGTCTGGTCAGTCCATTGTTTTGATGTGTAGTTTTACACATAAAAGTCCCCGCCACCACACCCGCATGTCTGAAATAAACATATCAAATTGACAGGAGATTTTTTTTTTTCGTTTCTTTTCGTAATTAAAAAATTTCGAATTCGAAATCAAGTTTCATAATTGTTCCATTTCCTATGATTTCTATGCCTAGACCGAATGAAAGGGAGGTGGAGGAGGGGACAACCACCCACGCCACAGTCCCTAGAAAGAAGAAATCAATGCTTGTATGTCGGATTTGTGTGCCTGGCCAGAATTCCACTTATAAATCCACGTCAGAGAAATCAATGAAAAAGAGGCAATTTTACTTCCAAAAAATGGATGTGTATGTGAATCTTCCAACTAAAAGCTCCCACCCACAAACCTGCATTAATTGTGATGTTCTACACAAAACGATTTCAAGTAACAGCCGACTGAAATACCAACTCAGTTCTCTCTATTATTTCAAAACATATGCCGGTTTCACAGATTTATTCCATTACAATAATGCAGCTAGAATTTTGAGTACGAGGTCTGAAAGAGAGAGAGAAGAAAAAAAAAGGTAAGAAAATAGAAAGAAAGGATCGCAAAATCTTCTCCTCCCTTCTTTGACGAACTCCGATATCACCCCACTCTCTCTGTAGAATGTTGAACCAATTAGTAATTTTTTATAATGTTTAATTACATTAGTCAACTAAAAGTACTCTCAAAACTCTTACATCAATAGAACAGTTTATTGGATTACTCCGAGACTGCATTTTCTATCATATGTATGTTAGTTTTAACAACTAATTTTAATAAAAATTAATTTTTGCTATCATTTTCAAAGGAAATTTTTTTCATCTTCCTCTAATGAACAGTATGCATGGTACTTAAAGATCAGAATTGATATCAGTGAATCTACCAAAAATATAATCAATTTCATGAATACTTCTCCACATGTCTCTCTCATGAATGCTTTGCATGGTACGTGATCTCATATGTTAAAATATTTTCAACTGGATCTTCAACAAAAAATGTTTTGAAATACATAATCAATTTCATATGTGCTTCTACACTCATATTTTTTTTTTTTATAATCCATCAACAAATTCCCCGTGATAAGTATATCAAGCAAGCCAATATGTGAGTGAGAACTCATTAATTGAAATATATTTTCTCGTAAATTGAATTTTCAATGTTACAAAATCAATTTAATGAATTTCAAATTAATGTTAAATCTCATTGTTTTCAGAAAACCTTTTAACATACTTTAGGCTACACATTAAATTACAAATATCTTTAAACATTGTGTCAGGAAGAATTATAACTTCTACAAAAACAATTAAAATATAACATTTTAAAACAATCTGACATTCAATGCTATTAGGGATGCTTTATAGTCTTAAAAGAAACTCAAGCTCTTAACGAAATAGTTATTGCTGCAAGTGGCAAATAAAATTATAAGTAATCTGCAAATAAATTTACTTTCTCGGCTGTTGTATAAATACATTTGTCAAGCTCTAAATCTGTAAGGTTTAAAATGTACCAATAATGTCATATCAGAGCTATATGGTTTTCTGTTCCCATGAATTAAATTTTTGAAAATAATATAGCATAACCTTTAATTGACAAACTAAGAGATAGACTGACCAAAAAATAGATGACTATGAATAATTAAAGCTGAAGCTAAAAATTATCTATCCTAGTCATCATCTGCCACAAATAATTATACATCTAAATAATAAGATGTGATTTTTAAATTACCATATCGATTATTCGGCAATAAAAATTGGTGCATCAAGAACAATTGAATATACACAGTTTTTCATTAAATTGTGCACTGGCAATACTGACAAATAATTAAGGCACTTTCAAAAAACATTTAAAATTAGTGTTATCTGAAATGTTTACAGTTCTGCGATGTAGCTATTCTTTAAATGGCATAAATAACATGTATGAAGCATTAGATTGCCTCGGAAAGTACGAATATCTGAGAATGTTTGCTCCCCGGGGATTTTCCGTTTCCTTTTGGTGAGAAATTAAAATGTGCGAAATTTGAAGTCTTTAGGTCAACGTTAGAGTTTGCCTATAAGGCTTAAAGATTAAAAAAAATACGAAAAACGTAAATTTCGTAATAATTTAAAAAGTTTTATAAATATGTAACTTGAACTTAAGGAAATAGTTTTTTTACTCGTTATATTTAAAAAAAAATATCTATGTATAAAAATATAATGTATATCAAGTGCAATCACAACAAGAAAGAGTTCATTTATGCGGAATTTGGAGCAAAACAAGCGATCCTACTATGTATTTAAATCAACATCCAAACGTTTTTGATCACGTACTTTTTATGATTATTTTATGAAAATAATCATAAAATGTACGCCCTAAATATATATATATATACACTGCTGGCCACCCAAATTGCAACACCAAGAAAAACAAGAGATATCACAACAAAATTTATTGTGTAGATAACATGTTGACCAAGTAACAAATGATTAAATTTACAGCATTCTATGAAGCGTGGTTCCTGCCAAAATCAGTACCCAGAGTAGCCGCCGTTGTTGGAGATCACAGCTGCCACACGCCTCGGCATTGATTCAAAGAGACTTTGAATGTGTTCTTGGGGTACAGCAGACCAAGCAGCTTCCACACGTTGCCAAAGTTGATCTGGTGTGACAGCTGGGGATGAACTCTGGGTCAGTCGTTGAGCAACCATGGACCACATGTTTTCTATCGGCGAAAGATCCGGAGAGCGCGCCGGCCAGGGAAGCAATTCAATCTGGTGATTGACGAAGAACCCTTGGACAATGCGTGCCACGTGTGGCCGTGCATTATCCTGCTGAAATATGGCTGTTGGCAAGCCCTGAAGGTAAGAAAGGACAACTGGCTCCAACACCTCGGAGATGTAGCGCTGGCTGGTTAAAGTACCGGCAATGCGTACTAGAGGAGTGCGAGAGAGATATCCGATACCGCCCCATACCATAATACCCGGTGCAGGACCAGTGTGACGGTGCATAATGCAGCTGTTCAGCATCCTCTCTCCACGGTGTCTCCAGACTCGAATCCGACCGTCGTGGTGTTGCATACAGAAGCGTGACTCGTCAGTAAAGAGAATTTCATTCCATTCTGTCGTCCACATCCTTCTTTCATCGCACCATTGGCGGCGGAGACGTCTGTGGTTCCGCGTCAGAGGTAGACAAAGCAACGGACGTCTTGCGGACAGACCATTCTGCTGTAAACGACGTCGAATGGTACGCGCAGACACTGGATGATGCGTTACAGACTGAATCTGCTGTGATATGGTTCGTGATGTGACTGAGCGGTCCGTCACTGCCATGCGTACAATCTGCCTGTCATCACGTGACGTGGTGCACTGAGGTCGATGCGGTCGATCACGTCTGTCCGTCGTACCCTCCTGCACCCAACGATCACATATCCGCATCACAGTTGTTTGGTTTCGTCCAATACGACGACCGATTTCCCTGAAAGATAACCCACAATCTCGGTCAGTGGCGCCGACTACGTGGGTGCTCCGGGGCTCAAGCACCCACTGAAAAAATTCTGTGGGTGCTCCGCACCCACAGAAATTTTAGTGCCAAGTCATAATTTGAATTTCCCAGAAAGAGCTAGGAAAAGGCGTTTATGTGGGTGCTTCGGGCTTGTAAAAAAAATTACGTTGAATGCTGAGCACCAGCAATCGTCTGATAACCCCAACACAGTGATGTACACTCAAGGAGGGTTTCACCTCCCCCGCCCCAATTATGCCATTATGTAATATGAATATTTGTAAAGCATACGGAACTTTTTGCATTATTTCAGTACTAAAATGTTTTATTTGCTTATTAGTTGTGTGATATTTTAAAAGTTTAAAAGAAAATCTTTAATGAGGCCAAATGTATGTGGGTGCTTCGGCATGGACGTCCATATGAGTACTTTAAGACGAGGGGGGGGGAGGGGTTATTTCTGGCATTTGTAAGGTCATCGGCAATCGCGCTTTCAAACATTTTAGTACTGAAATAGTGAAAAAAAGGTTAGCTAATATAAAAATGTTCACTATACCGACGGCTAGAGGGAGGGACCCGAGCCCCCACCTACTTCCCTATATGAGCACCCATGTCCTTTATAATTTAGATGCGCATGAGAAACTTCGATGAGACAATCACTGGCGTAACTATAGGGCGGTAGAACGGGCAAAAGCCACGGTCCCCCGGACGGAGAGGGAGCCTTTCCCAAATAGAAAGCTAGAAAAAGTGAACTGCAACATGTTGGTTGAGATTCTGTACAATGATGAAGGACCCTATCCAATGAATTCATTACTGGCCCTAACGGTATAGTCACGCCACTGATGACGACGAGTGCTTTGCTACTGCATAATTCGAAAATAAAATTTTAGTGAGGGACAGTTGTTTTTTTTATGTAGTATGTCAGATCTCAAGCACCCACAGAAAAGTTTTCGTGGTTGCTAAATACTTGCATGTATTTAAAGGAAGTGCTTAATTTGCATGGGAGGGAGCACAGCTCCACTACTTCTTTTTTCTCGGGGAAATTTTACACTAAATTTAAATTTTTAATTACCATCGTAATTGTTTCTGTTGATATTAATTTTATTACATCGCAAACTAATACAGAGGTAACAAAAATTAACTTAATAATACCTTAAATTAGGTAATTAATTTTGTAAATTGCAATACAAAAAATCAGGGCTCTTGCACTTTTTTGGATAGAAATTAAACCCTGTTTAAAGGCAACTGAATGACAGCTACTTTCAGCTTATCGCTGTAGTTCGGGAGGGGAAAAAAAAAAAAAAAAAACCATGAAATTTTGGTACATAGATTCAAAAAAATTAATTATGTCAAATATTTCAAATTTTTAGGATGTATGTTTTAGAAACTGCACTATACACTGAAATAAACAATAAACCTGTATCATTTACGAAACTTTTAGAAAAAATTCTTAAAAATCGAAAATTTTAAAGAAGTGTTATTCTTTATTTCGGTATGTAGTGCAGCTTATAAAGAATCATCCTAAATTTTTAGAATCCTTGGTGCTATAGTCTACTTTAATTTGTGTATTAAGACCGTTATGCAGATTTGTTTCTTCGCATACACCTTATGTGCCTCGGAACTGGGTAATTATAATAAAATTCCATAAGTAGTAACTTAGCACATACTCTAAATTTAAAAAGTGCATGGAAAAAAAAAAGGAATCCAAACAGGTAATATTTTTGTCTACTTAAAATAATAATAATTATTATAATAGTTTCTCATAAGAGTACTAATTTAGAGGTGTATGGGGGTCATCTTAACTTTCAGACATTTTAGCACGAAAATAATACTTAGAAGTTCAGTATGCTGTAAAAATGTTTACTATACTAGGCGGGCTCAAATCTCAATCCCCCACTGCCACTTGCCTTCCTATCTGGCGCCCACGGAAACAATGTCTTTCTAAAATTCAAAGCTTTTTCACAATGCGACTCCCTACAGCCCCACAGGCAATGCCTTTGCCCACTGTGCCCCCCCCCCTTTCTGACCCACACAAACAGACCTCATCCCAGAATCCTCATTTTCCATGGGAAAATGCATGAATACAATGATACTATGTTACTATGTTAGCCCAAGAGTACCGGAAAACGGAGAATTTGAGACAAAGCCGCTGGCTACAATCAGAAGTTCACGCGGGAAAGATAACACAGGAGTTAGGTGAAAGACATTCCCATTATGGAAATGTCTTGAGATAGTTCTAATAATATTACTTCAGGATTCCGAAGTGAGTAGGTTTAATTGTTTTTATTGTAAATAGAGAACATCAAGATCTGTCTGTTTACAAGCACCTAATATACAACACTTTGTATGTCTCTGGAACAAAAAAAGATGCCCATTCATCAAAAAGTGTCGGCGCTTTGGTGTTAATTGAATGAGACTGAGGCGAGGCTTCTAAGGTATAAAGGTTTGTCACTTTCTTCTAAAGTCTCAATTTCCTTTTCTTATTTTTGAATGATTTTTAGTGCTCAGTTATTTATTGAAAAGGATGGAACAGACTGTCGTCCACACTAACATTTCGAGATGCCTTCTGTTTCATTTTCTGCGAATATTTTGTTCAATTTTCGTTCTTGTTTAACAAAGCGGAATTAGGTACTATTTGCTTTGATCTAGCCCAATGCTGTTTTTGTAAAATTATACTGAAATCATGGGCGCATGAACACACATTACTGAAATGTATGTCTCTCGTAATTTTGCAAATTTGAACACATAAGGGTAGAGGGTAAAATAGCTCTACTTCAGGAGGATGCTCAAAATCATGCCTGGATGTTATATGGCCTACAATTAAAAATACTTTTTGAATAATTATTAACTCTAAGATAAACAACTTTTTTTGTTCTGCTTTATTTTTCTGTTTGCATTTAAATAGTTACCAATCTTTTTTATGTGGTCCTACACACATTTCAACATAGAAAACGTTGCATTAATTCATTCTGAGGAAATTATCTAGTTTAATTTTAAAGGTATAATGTTTGTAATTTTTTTAATTTGTTGGGGAAAAAAAGAAAAGAAAATAGTCAAGGCTTAGCTGCAGCTGTTTACAGGGGTACAAAAATGTAAAAAAAAAAAAAAAAAAAAACAAGAAATGAATGAGCTGAGAAGCAATACTATGAATAACATTTTTTGAAAACTGGGGATTTCACACAGGGATGAGATAGATTAAACAAGAATAACATTGATCGTGAATTGTTACATTCGAAAACCGAATCACTTTTTATACAAAATTTCCATTTGCATGACAAGAAATTTGACCGATTGTGATATTATTGTTGCATGTTTCCCCCCCCCCCCCCAATACACTTTTCTTTTGCTTTGAAATTTATAATGATTAGTTAAAACCAATCAAAATTCTATAGCTAAAAGTAAAAAAAAAAAAAAAAAAAAAAAAAAGTGAAATAGTGTAATACACCTCTTTCGGGTCTGATTTATTACAAGGGCAAAGGGGGTGTGCGCCCAGGAATTCTCGAATTTTGACAGAGAATTTGCGTAAGGCAAACAAATTTAAGGTGACTCCAGCACAAGCAGATTTTTCTAAAAGAAGGGTATTTCATCAGAAATACTTCATTACTTTAAAACGAATCTTGATTTTAACTGCTTTGCTGTTATCGTTACTAAGACACAAAACGGTGGAGACTTTCATTCTATGCCCAGCGTTGCTTCACCGTAGTACAGATAATCGGATGCCAAAATTCACACTATTCATTTAAATTAAACTTTGAATGTCACCTTCAGCGCTCGGAAAAAACACGCAATTTTGGTATATAAATACAAAAAAGAAAACTAATTATCTCAAGCACTTCACAATTTTTAGGATGTAGGTTCACAAGCTCTACTAGACACCCGAATAAACGAAAATTTTTTGCAGAATGGCCACTCTTAGAAATATTTTGCTGTGCAGTTCCACATTTAAGATTTTTTTTCTGAAAGTTTCATGAAAGTTTTCGCATTTATTGCAGTGTGTAGTGCAGCTTGTAAAGAATTATCCTGAATTTTTTCGAATCCTTGGTGCAGTTAGTTTATTTTAATTTGTGTACCAAAACCGTGAGACAGATATCGTTTCTTCGATCTATACCCTCAGATATTGGATATTTTATGTGGAGCTAAAATGACTATTTGTATTACCCATTTCCCACTGGTAAAAATGTGCACGAAAAGTCAAATGATTGAGTTGTTACGAGCAAGGAAGCAAATAATTATAGGAAAAGATTGAAGGGTAGTTGGAAAAGATTCCATAAGGTTGGAAAGTGTATCGTTATTCATGAGTGTGCCGTATTTTTCTTCTTTGTTCCATAAAAACCCATCTTCGGAATCGAAATCTATCTTAAAATCACCTACTAAAACTATTTTACAATCTTAGGGTAGAATTCTCCGCCGGTGGTTTCCGAAATCGTCGGTGGTTAGCTGCCGACTGGGCAGAACCAGTTGTTTGGTTACCGACTGCGCTAACGATTCCGGAGGCCATCGTGAGGTCTTTTAGCCAATCACATGAACCCCTTGACGCTCCTCCCTAAAACTCCACCTCAAGGCGGGGCAGAGTTAACGACTGCGAAAAATTAGCGACGAGCGGAGAATCCAGCTCTTAGCCAAGTACATTCCAACTGTACTCCCCCTTTAAAATAAATTGTCACGTTTTGGCACCAAACTTAGCGATCCTTTATCAAAAATTACAAACCACCTTGTGCGACTTTCAACATTTTGTTACCCCCCCCCCCCCCACGGACTTTTAGGGCACCCACAGAAATTTTGTAAAGTCGGCGCCTCTGATCTCGGTATGCCACTATCCTTCCTCTGTCAAACTCGGATACTTGATCAAAAGATGATCGTTGTTTCCTACGAGGCATAATTTATCGGTTTTTTGAAAAAAAAGCAAGAAAAACACAATTGCTGTACTTGAAACCGTCGAAATCTCCAAGCCTTAAATAGCGCTTTGAGGTGGCGCCACAGGCGCGCTTGATGTGCGTCTGCGCTGAAATTCTAATCATTTGCATATCTCACCTCAGCTAATGCATGTTGTAAATTTCATATTATTTGCATGCTTCCTTCAGGGTGTTGCATTTACGATGGCCAGCAGTGTATATTGCGTGTGTGTTTGTGTGTGTGCTTTGTGTTGTGTGCATACCTCCTACAATTTTCTGCGTACTCCAATAATTTTCTATTGTACACTTCCCCACTTTGGAGACTTCTGCTTTAACCCGTCAAATAATTATAACATTTAGCGCCTACTTTCAGTTCAAGGACACGCAATCCGAGAATATGGAGGGAAAGTTGTTAGGTATGCCAAATATACCTGACGAAACTGCTGAAGTACAAGCAGAGGGAGTTTTTCAATTGACTCAAGAATGAGTTGTATCAGAAAGTATATTTGGTGTTTCCTTTGGCACAACAGCACCAAATAGTGGATGGATAAGTGGAACATGTGTAAGGCTAGAAACTCTTTTGGAAAAGATATTATTTTACCTCGCTTGTCGACAGTGGTACAGTTAATTGAGTCTGCAGTGTGAAACTCTATTTTCGGACTATCTACGAGTCCAGATAATTTAGATTTTAAAGAGCTTCAATCTCAATGGGAAACTGTTTCAAACAATTTAGATGATTTCAAAAAGATTGAAGTTAGTGACAGGAAGCTAAAATCATTAAAGAAGGAAGCCACCATATTCTTAATACTTGTTTTGAGCAAAAAGAAGGAGCTCTTTCTTCGTGGAGACTATAAGGAATTTGCGGGACGTCTTACAATATTTGGTGAAATTCCACCTCGAGGAATTCACTGCCAGAAGCCTGGAGCTTTCCATTAAGCAAGATCAATGTCAAAAGCAATTTATGGGGCAAAAATGTGCGCATTTAATAAGCAATTGTGTTATGATCCCCAAAAAGTTGAAAAAAGCGTAAAATATGCCTTTTTAATTCTCTTATTCATATTAAATGCTGGTGAATGTCCAAAAGCTGTAGATGCTCCCGTGAATGACATCATGCTTTGTCATAGTTTGAACAATTACAAAGCTATCGATCCTGAGGTTACTCAGGCTGCTCTGGTAGCCTTAAATCAACACTTGTGGTATTTGACAAAGGAGACAATACAATTTTCTCTCTTTTCAAAAAAGATTTCTGAAACTGAGAAGAAAAAATCGCCTCTTCATTGTTAAAATTCAAGAATGAATCGATAACGGTACCAAAGGGCGTTCCTGTATTCTAAAATTTAAATTTACAAACAAAATTATTTCAGCTAGTAGGGCCCAGTTTATGGCTAATTTTTGAAATATTTTACAAGAATCGATCCTGGCTGAAAAAATGTCCATTGACATGGGAAGAGGATGCTGACTATAATGAAATAAAATTATTTGTAAAAAACTGAAAAATCGCCAACGACATAGCAGAATGAGGAATCGAGCTGGTGCAGGATTTTTCTCAGAAAATTACGAAGGATGAAGAACTGAGGCAGTACTTGCCACAGTCGGTTGATCAATCTAGGAAATCAGCACCAACCTTCACTAAATCCTGTTTTAAACATTTGTAACATTTTTAAGTGCTAAGTGCACTTATATAGGAACTTCATTTTACTTTACAATAAATTACTTGAATTTTTACTCAGTTTTAAATTTAGCCGCATTCGTAAAATGTATATTTTGTGGGTTTTTTACAGGTAGTATTTTGTTACTATACCAAAGTACATAACAATCTTCTAATACTTTCAGTGTGAATTATATTATTATATATAAATATATATTTATAATCAGTACGAGAAAAAAGTGCAATAATGTGAAGGGAGTTGACTTTTCCATTTCTATTCTTGATTAAGTTTTTTTTTTTTTTTGCTGTGATTACAATTTATATGAATCTTATTTATATGCAAATTCGTACTTCTTTAAGACTTAAGAACTCATAAAACTTAATTAAAATGCATGGGAAATGTTGAAAAAAAAATCAATAAACCCAAAAATGGCGCATTTACTCAAAAAAATTAAGTCTTTATTCCCTTACAGGCAAACTCAAACGTCGACCTAGAGACTTAAAATTTCATACATTGTAATTTCAAACCAAAAGAAGCCAGAAAAACCCCGGGGAGCAAACTTTTTCAGACATTCGTATTTTCAGAGACACCCTAATGAAGCATGCAAGTATCTAAGAGAGGACTGTTAGCTTATAGAATGAATGCATGTTACATTATCTGAAAGAAGCTATAAGTCTTCCTTGTAGGGAGTAAAGCTGTTAACTAGTGAAACAAAGTGGCATGTTCCATTTAACGTTATTTTATGTGAATTCATTACTTTAAGTATGTCATGGTTCTGAAAAAGAAGTAAAAATGTAAATGTTATTAGGATTTTTTTATCTTATCACCCTAGTGAAGGTCAATATATAGCAATGAATTTTTGAGAGAATTTACTTCCTTTCCATAAACGGCAGAAATTATCTTTTAACCGCAGTAGAATCGTGAAGTATTTTAACAATCTTATTGTAAAATTGAATATATTTAGTGAATGAAAAATGCTCAAAAGAACTTAGATCAATTAAACAGTTACATGCATTAATCTGAGACTACATTTTATGTTTTATATATGCTAATTTCGAAAAATTAATTTTATCAAATAGATATTTTATTCTCATTTTTAAAGGCAAACTTTTTAAGATTTCCTCTAACGAATGCTATGCATGGTACTTGATCTGAAAGACCAAAATTTGTGTCCATGTATTTTAGTATTGCATTATCTATTTTATAAATATTTCTGCACATGTAATGTTATAGAATCTGGAAACAAAGCATCCCTCATCAGTTTTTCAAGAAAGCAAATATGTAGGTTTTCAGTAAATAAATCAATTTTGTGCCTAGGCAGTTTTTATCTATTTCAAAGTAAGTATTGTAATGATAAAAAAAAAATCAATTTGAAGTGTTTGAAAGAAATAAAAAAATAAAAGAGCTGCTTAATAAAATGATCTTGACTGAAAATTTGTGTGAATTCATTTAGAAGAAGCAGGAACAAATTAATAATCTGATTATAAAATATAAATCTAAATAAACTCAGTCAACAGAGATTTAAAAAAAAATTCATTTGCAATAATACAAAATAAGTCCACTTTTATCAACAACATTTGTCATCACAGTAAATTAAATAAAAGTTTCATGAACATTTTAGCACTTACGGTCAACAACCTTTTAAACTTGGATAATCTTCAATCCAGTAAAAGCATACACATTTTCATGTCTTCCATCAGACCCATTGAATAACCTCTAAAAATGAAAGAAAGGTTTTAGTCAAAAATAGTTTAAAATAGTTTAACCTGTATATTTTTATGGGTAAAAATCAATATAAATTAGAATTCATTAATTGCAATTTATTTTCTGATAGAGTGAATTTTCCGTGATACAAGGCAAAATTAATTAAACATCTGAATTTCATTAAAATTTTATATCTTACTCTGTTAATAAAATCTTAAACATATCGTAAGTTTTACCTTAAATCACATGTATTTTTAACCATTCTGTCACACTGGAAGCATTATAAGAAACAAAAAATAATTCAAAATGCGATAAAAAAAAGAACTGTTAAAACAAAACGATAATCACTACCCCTGGACCGAGGTGAAAATGTGAAAAACACGGCGCTGCCCGCCAGAGCAGTTCGGCCAAGCGGAGAGCAGAAGACAGGACTGCCGAAATCCGGACGAGAAGGGAAAGAACCTGCTGCGGTTACATCCAAACCTCAACCAACCTCTAAATACCCCTCCCCAATTTTTTGTCTGTTAAAATGATATTTACTGACTATTCTGGGTTTATACAGGTTTTCTTAACCAGAGACGACCCTGTGTATGCACAAAAAAAAAAAAAAAAAATCCAGCATTCCTAAGTAATTGCTTTATCTACACCCACATTTCTGTGGTAAGAGACTCATTCAATACGTGCACCCGCTCTACTTTGAGCATTACACGATTGGTAGCCTCACCGAGGATGCTCTCCGGGAAGTACACAACTGGACGCCGCTTCTAGAACCCTTCTCGAGGAGTCTCGAAGAGAAACCTCATGAGGCTGCGCGGGGCTTGGCCTAGCGGGGGACAAGCGGTAACCTTTACCTACAACCCACGGAGGAGGGACCAGTGAGTGCGGGACAACCCGGCTCACTGTTCACCCGTCATCACAAGAAATATCATCTCACCGATGGAAACCTCAGAACACTACAATGCACGAGCATTACTCGCGCAGCATAGACGACTTAACTATCCAAGACGGGAAGTAGGTCACAACCACTGACAGAAAGACTTGCCTTCTATTCGACATGGTTCACCTGTTAGCTCCCTGATCCATACTTGTGCATGGCTTGCAGGAGCCCTTTGGGGCGGGTTCCACTGTCCATTCTTCTGAATGGCCCCTAGGAACCCTCGAAAGAAGCCAACCTCCGGGGTAGGCTGAAGTCTATGAAGAAGAGAAGTTCCCCAGTCCGCTCTGGTGAGCGGCTTGGGGGAGCCTCTCTTGGAGGGAGCTCCTCAGTCCGTTCTGGTGAGCGGCTTACGGGAGTCCCTCGGGAAGGAGTTTCTCAGTCCGTTCTGGTGAAAGACTTGCGGGGACCCCTCAAGGAAAAGCTGAAGTTACGCCACCCCGTAACTCCGCTTAGAGATTTTCTCGTCTTAGCCCGAGCGGTGCTCGGTTACCCCCCGGCGCCACGAGGAGGCACGAGACAGCTATTTCGTGCTCGACGAATAGCCTGCCGGGGATTTCTGTGGTAGCATGCAATAGGTTTTTTGCCGCAGAATTTAACAGTCAACATTATTATTGCCAAATGAAGTAGCCCACTGTTTTTGCAGGTACTATGGTATGACAGACCTCATAGCCCATATAGGAAATGGAATTCATCAGATTATTGTGAGTTTCGACCAGATTTTTGCACTTCATATAAATATTACATAAAAATAAATCATAAAAATAAATTACATAAAAATAAATCAATGACTGCGAAAAATTTTCTTAAAGCACAAAGTCGCACACTTAACATACTCATTGTAAGAACTCCATTTGTTCCCTTGATTATGCACATCTTTATAATCGATCTGTGCACAGAAACTGACAAAAACGTGTAAAACTATCTTAAGTACTCCCTCTCCCTTAAGAAAATCACGCATAGTACTAGAACTGCTGCGAAAGAATGTATTTTTCACGAGTTGGTACCATGGTGCATTCCATGTCTCTCACACCCACCTAGATACACCATTGCCTCCAACAAAACTGGATTAGCAATTTTTTTTAGGAACATGCATACATAAGCAAAAAGATGGGCATAATAAAATCTCAAATCTTTTCCTTATGAAGCAATGGTAAACGATATTTCTTAATGCAGTAATTTTGCATATCACCTGTTATTTAGCAAATGCCTACAAATTGATCTTCAGGTCAGGGGGCTTCGAGTTCTCTTGTATTTTTTAAAAATAGAGCTACAAGCAATTATGCAGAGCATTAGTCCAAAAGCACAGCAGTTATACACTTTCCATTCGAACACAAAACACAGACTGGCGAATCCACAATGGTAAAACGGTGAACCTGGCATGAGTAATTCATGCCAGGGTTTAAGTACATTTTAAGCCAGTATATCTGACCTGTACTTAGATCTTTCATTACCATATCTTCTATAAGGGTGTTCAAGTGAAAATGTACGAAACGACGCTGTAGCCATAAATGAAGACTTTATTTAAATTATTCACCATAGGCCTGAGCATAACCACTCCACTGGTGAACGAGGCCGAAGGATTCCTTGTTCCCAGAAATCCTGTGGCCGTGACCAGACCCAGACCTTCACGGCGTGCTTGAGTTCATCGTCCGAGTTTCATATATGTTTGTACACATGCGCTTTCTCACAATCTGTCAACAAAGCACCGATGATCAGTTTTTTTAAGAAACCAATATGGAAGATATAAGTAAATAAAAAAAATTTGCATCTACCTTTTCTTCTCGTATTTATTTCAAAATAACAGTTCGAAGGGAAAAAAAAATTCAATTTTAAATGTTTAACAGGGGAAAAAAAATCTAGGAAAAGAACTGCTTAGTAAAATGAATTTGACTCAAAACTCACGTTAGTTGATTATGAAGAAGCATTAGCTGTAATATCTAAATGACATGAAAATAATTAAATTTAGTGTAAGTTTTAAATATAAACAAACGAAATTATCAGAAATGCAGAAAATTTTCATAGGAATTCTATAAATAAAGTCCAGCAAGAACATATGTTTACACATTTTACAGCAACATTTAATAACAGTTTTTGAAATAAGTGATTAAAAGTTTCTTACGACATATCAAAACTGCAATTTATATTAAAGATTTTTTTTCAGCAATATTTTGCAATTAAAAATATATATGCATATTGTAGTGATAAAAATTAATTAGAAATTTCATGACAAATTTTACCTCTTTCTTACAACCTCTCAAATTTGGCTAACCTTTACTTTTATATACATATTTCAATGTGTGACTAATACAACGACATTATTTCAATAACCTAGAGGAATTAATGTAAAAGTTTTAGTAAAAATTAGTTTAAAATATCTTAATCACTATAATTTGTATGAACAAAACATGGATGTAGAATTCATTAAATGTGTTCTCTCATAAATTAAATTTTGAATGATACACAGCAATTTTAATTAAACTTTTAAATTCATTAATATGTTTAATCTTACTCTGCTCAAAAAACCTCAAACACATCTTAGGATATACTTTAAATTACATGACTTTTAAATATTGTTTCATACAGAAAGAATTTTTACTACTACAAAAATCATTCAAATACATATTTCAAAAGAATCTGAGGTTCAGGGTTATTAAGGATACTTTATTGTCTTAACAGCTACAGAAGCTATTAACGAAATAATTATTGCTATAAATCGCAAAGAAAACTTTAAATCATCTACTAAGAAAATTACTTTTAAAGTAGTTACAATTTTTTTTAATCAAACTTTTATTTTAGTAAATTATAAAGTGTACCAATAATTTCTTAGAAAATAAAAATGGATTTTTATTCCTGGAAATAAAAAATCTAAAAATGAAAGAACATTAATGTTTAGCTTTAATGCATTAAATTAGAGGAATAACATACGAATAATAAAACATAACTATGAATGTTTAAAAATTCGAAGCTCAAAAAATTATTTGTCATTAATTCATTGTCATTTGTCATTTGTAATTAAACATCTAACTGCTAAGCTGTGATTGATTTTATCAACTAGTTTTTAAATTAATTAATCTATTATTGTTTAAGTCTGCATTAAAAATGGTGCACGTACGAACATTTTGCATTACAGAAAGTTTTTAAGTAAATCGTGCCACTGACAAATGAACAAAACACTGAGTAGGAAAAAAAAAGTACTTTTATCTGAAAATTTTTAGAGTTCAGATATGTAGCTATTCCTTAAATTGGATAGGCAGTATGGATCAAGGATATAAATATATAGCAAAAGGATGCTAGACTTTAGAATGCATGCTTATTACAGCAGCGTTTCTCAAGTTGTGGGGCGCGACCCCGAAAGGGGGGGGGGGCGTACGAGAAACCAAAGAGCAAGTAGTGATGCATGTTTTTTAAAAAATCATCTTATTTATTCTCATTTTTACAAAAAATATATATGCATTTTCGCTTGAAATCTTCATTCAAACTTTACTGATAACATTATTTTGTAGAAAATTCGAGTAAATGTTCACTGTTAAAGATTAAAAAACTGAATGTATGCTAAAAAATGTGAGGGTGTCGCTACCGTAAGTTAGCCTTTGTTGGGGGACGCGATGTTAAAAGTTTGAGAACCGCTGGATTACACTATTTGAAAAGACTGAAACTCTTCCTTGAAGTAAGTAAACCAAGTAATTAGTAAAGTAAAGTGGTATCCTTTTCCATATAAGGTTATTTTATCAGAAATAATCACTTTAAATGAGAAATAGTTTAGAAAAATATGCTGAAACTAAGAGTTTAATTAAGATGTTTTTACCTTACTTCACTAGTTAGAGTCATTATGTTGCAATTAACATTTTCAGGGAATTCCATTCGTTCTCATTAATGGAAGAAATAATGTTTTAACCAAAGTTAAATTGTGAATAACTTCAACATTTGTACTATAATGTTTAATTAAAATTAAAATTACTCAAAAAAAAAAAAAAAAAAAACTTAGCACTGTTACAAGCATTACTCACTCACAGTTACCAGCATTAACACTTACAGATGAGTGCAGTACTAGCATTTGTCTGACACTGCATTTTCTAATTTATATATATTAATTTCGAATTATTTTTTTCATCTAAAAAGAATTTTTTATTATAATTTTTAAAACCAATTTTTAAACCTTCCTCTAATGAATGATTTGCATGGTACATGATCTTAAAAACCAAATTTGTTTGGATCATAGAAATACATAATCAATTTGGATCTTAGAAATACATAATCAAGAAATACATAATCAACAAATGTGGCTTTTCCTTAAATGGGGTAAACCATATGTATGAAGAATGTAAATATGTAGCAGAAGACTATTAGCATTTAGAATAAATGCTGTTAAGTAGCTAAACAAGCTTAAGTTTTTTATCCTTGAAGTGAGTAAAGTTGTAAACTAGTGAAACCAAGTTGTATCTCTTCAAAAAAAGTTTATTTTATGTAAATTCATTAGTTTAAATAAGCCATCGTCCTGAAAGAACCTTCCAAAAATACGGGGGTTTGCAAAATATAAACAAACTCAATCAAGAGAAATGTAGAAAAATATTTAAATTGTTAAGTCTATTACTTTTTAAGTTTGCGACAAAAAAATGGTTATTTAAAAAATTTTGCATTAGAGAAAAATTTTTAAGTAATTTGTTGCAATGACAAACGATTAAAGAACTTAGTTTAAAAACATTTCAAATTATTTTTATCTAAAAATGTTACGCTTCAGAGAAGTGGTTTTTCCTTAAATGGGATAAACAATATGTATGAAGAATGTAAATATGTAGCAGAAGACTATTAATATTTAGAATGAATGCTGGTTAAAGAATCTGAAAAAAGATTTTTATGCATCCTGTTTCAAAAATGATTATTTAATGTAAATTCATTAGTTTAAATAAGGCATCTTCCTGAAAGGACCTTTTAAAAATACCGGAGTTTATTAGGATATTTTTAACTTACTTCATTTACGAGGGTCATTACATTGGTATAATTTTTTAGGGAGTTTTATTTTTTCTCATTAATGGAAGGGATAACCTTTTAACCATTATGTGGAATCTTGAATCATTTAATATTTGTATTATAAAGTTTAATTAAATTAGCCAATTAAAAGTACTCACAAAACTCTTAGATTATTTTGAAAAATAGCTGCATTAAACTGAGTTTGTATTTTTTATTTTACATTTTTAAAATTTTGAATTATTATTTTTATAATAAAAGAATTTCTTTTCATATTTCAAGGTTATGATTTTAAACCTTGCTATAATAAGATTTCCATGCTATGTGATCTGAAAGATCAAAATTTGTATCCAAGGATCTTAAGAATATATAATGAATTTTATAAATGTTTATACACATGTTTTTTTTTTCAATCTGCCAATAAAGAAGCACTGATCATTTTTTTAAAAAGCCAATATGTAAAGTGAGAGTAAATAAATCAATTTTGTACCTATTCCTTCTCAACTTTATTTCAAAATAACAGTAAAAATCAAAAATAAAAATAATAAATTTCGGGTGTTTTCCAGAAAAGAAATTCTAGAAGATCTCCATAATAAAATGAATTTCTCTCTAAACTTAGGTGAATTGTTCTAGAAAAAGCATTAGCCATACTATCTAAATAACATGAAAATAGTTACTCTGACTGTAAAATATCTCAACCAAGACAACTCAAATAAGAGAGAAACATGGAGGAAGATCTTATAAGAGAATTATAAAATAAGTACACTTTTAGCAATAACATTTGTTAACACAGATCATCACTGTAAAATTCAGTACCGGTTATTTGAAATAAGCTCCTAAAAGCTTTATAACACATATCAATTAAAAAAAATTCTTATACTTAAATTTTCATCATCAAGTATATTTTGCAATGAAACATTTATATACATAACTTAAGTATATAGATGAAATAGAAATTTCATTACAAATTGTACCTCTTACTGAACAATAGCCTTCCAGACTTGGCTAATCTTTCAATCAGTAGAAGTATAAACACGAGACTATAACCACACGCTTTCAAAAACCTACAAAATGTAAAATTTTTAGAAAAAAATAGTTTAAAATATCTTAACTATATTTTCTTACAAAAAAAACTTACAAATTAGAATTCATAAACTGAAATACATTCGTTCATAAATTAAATTTTAAATACTACACAGAACGTTGATGAAATAGAAATTTCATTACAAATTGTACCTCTTACTTAACAATAACCTTCCAGACTTGGCTAATCTTTCAATCAGTAGAAGTATAAACACTTCCGAGACAACAACCACACTCTTTCAATAACATACAATAATGTAAAATTTTTAGAAAAAATAGTTTAAAATATCTTAAAAACTATATTTTCCTAGAAAAAAACATAGAAATTAAAATTCATCAACTGAAATACATTTGTTCATAAATTAAATTTTAAGTACTACACAGCAAAATTAATTAAACTTCTTAATTTCATAAACATGTTTGATCTTACGCTGTTCAGAAAACTGAAACATATGTTAGGATATTACCTATTTAAATTGCATACATTTTTAAACATTGTGTCATACAGTAAGTTCTATTACGACTAAGAAACGCTTAAAATGCAGTATTTTAAAACAAACAAGGTTCAGGGTTATTACGGATACTTTATAGGCTTAAAAGATACTTAAACTATTAGCGATATATTCATTGCTACAAATGGCAAAGAAAATTTTAACTAATCTAATAAAAAATTTTCTTTTAAAGCAGTTACATAAAATTATGTATAAAGCTCTTTAATTCAGTAAATTATAAAATGAACAATGATTTCATATAAAATCTATACGGACTTTTATTCCTGAAAAAATGCTTTGAAAATAAAATGTAATTTTAATGGACTAATTTAGAGAAATAAGAGACGAATAATAATAGATAACGATGAATGATTAAAATCTGAAATTCAAAAATTTATCTGTTTTGTCGTAGGTTGCAGCAAATATTTATAAATCTAACCGCTAAGCTCTGATTGTTTTACTTAACTGGTTTTTAAAATAATAAACATGTGATTGTTTATATGAATAAAATAAAGTTGTACATCAATAAAAAAGGTACATTTAAGAACTTTCTGCAATACAGAAAGTTTTAAGTAATTGTGCCCCTTACTATTGTCAGTGAGTGACTAAACCTCAGTATGGTACTTAATCCGAAAAATCAATATTTGTATTCATGTATTTTAGAAATGCATAATCAATTTTATAGCTATTCCTGCACACGTATTTTTAACAATCTGTCAATGAAGCATCACTGATCAGTTTTGTAAAAAGTCTAACATGTAACTTATGCCAAAAATTTAATAAAATGAATGTCACTCTGAACTTAATTGAGTTATTTATAAAAGCAGGAGGTGTACTGCCTAAACAACACGAAAATAATAAATGTTGGAAAATATGAACATAAACAAACTAAATAAAAAAGTAGGGAGATGTGGAAAAAATTCATAAGAAAACTACAAAAAAATCCTTTTTTGGCAGCAATATTTTTTATACACATGACCCATACCTTATGCAATCAAACATATGTATACATAACTCAGGGATGTAAATGGAATACAAATTTCGTGCCACATCAACCTTTCAAACTTGGCTAATCTTTCATTCAATAGAAGCATATAATACATATTTACGACTACAGACACTCTTTATCAATATGAATTAGAATTCATTAATTGAAATACATTCTCTCATAAGCTGAATTTTCAATGACATACTTAATTTTTTAAAATTCTCATTTCTATTAAAATGTTAAATCTTACACTGTACAGAAAACCTTAAACACATTTTAATATTTACTTCAAATTACATGTATTTTCAAACATTGTGTCATACAGGAAGAATTATAATTGCTACAGAAACAATTAAAATGCAATATTTTAAAACTTTTTAAGTTAATGGTTGCTAAAGATATTTTACAGGCATAAAAGTTTCCATAAAAGTCTAAAAATCCAGAGGAGATACTTAATAAAATGAAATATATGATTAAATTAGGCATGTTAATAAACTGCAAATTTGATGACACATTTTTACTGTTGCTGGACCTTTCAAACCTGGCTAATCTCAATAGAAGCATGCACATTTTCATGACTACAACCACAGTCTAAATAAACTACAAGAATCGAAGCTATTGAAAAAACCCCAAGCTATTGAAAAAAAAACCATATGAATTGAATTCACTAGCTGAAATAATTTTCACGCATTGAATTTTCCCTCTTACTCAATATAATTAAATAAAATTCTTTATTTCATTAAAATGTTAAATCTTACTCTGTTCAGAAAATCTTAAACATATCATAAGATTTAAGAAGAAACTAAAATTACTGACAAAACAATTATTGCTGCAAATAGCATGTAAGATTTTAAGAAATCCCCAGATAAATTTTCTTTTGTGAGCAGTTACATAAAAATATTTATTAACTCTTTAATTCTTTAATTATAATCTGTAGCAATAATTTCATGTGTATCTTAAGATTTATTTTAAGTTACATATATTTTTAAATATAGTGTCATACTGCAAGAATTATAACTATTACCAAAACAAACTAAAATGTAGTAATTTAAATTAAAGTTCAGGGTTATTAAAAATAATTTATGCACCGAAAAAATATTTAGATTAATTACGAGACAATGATTTCACGATTTTCATGACAAATATTACGTCTTACTGGACATTGATCTTAGAAACTTCGCTAATCCTTCATTCAGTAGAAGCATACACTCCTTCATCACCACAGCCATACTCTTTCAATACCTGCAAGATTCAATGTAAAATTTGCAGAATAAAAAAGTTTAAAATATCTCAAACACTATATTTTCCATGAATAAAAATAGATATAAATTCATATAAATAAGAATTCATTAACTGAAGCATCTTCTCACATAAATGAAATTTCCAGTATTAGAGAGCGAAATTAATGAAACTTCTTAATTTCATTAATAATTTAATCTTTGTTCAGAAAACCTTAAACATATTTTAGGAAATACTTTCAATTACTTATATGTATAAACATTGTGTGATACAGAAAGGATGCCAGTAAACAGCCGTTTAAAATAGAATATTTTAAACAGTCCAAGCTCCAGGGATATTAGTGATACTTTATAGGCTTAAAAGATAGTGAAACGTTCAGCCAAATAATTACTGTTACAATTGGCAAAGAATGTTTTTACTAAACTAATAAAAAATTTACTTTTGAAGCATTGGAAAAAAATAGCATTAACAGACAAAATTAAAGAAATATCAGATGAATGAAAATAGAAAACTTTGAATGACTAAAATTTAAAGCTTAAATAATTATCTGCCCTAGACATCAGTTTCTGCAAATATTTATACATGTAACTGCTAATAAGTGATCATTTTAATTAACTGCATTAAAAATATTTAATCTATTACTTTTAAGTCTGCAATAAAAAATGGTGCACTAAGAAGATTTTACCCTACAAAGAGAGTTAAGTAAATTTGGCCACTGCCAAATGATTGAAACACAAAGTGAAAAACATTTAAAACTTCTTTTATCTGAAAAAAATTATAGTTCAGAAATTCAGAAAATCTTTAAGTGGGATATAAACAATATATATGAAAAATGAAAAAAATGTAGCAAAAATGTTGTTAGCCTTTAGAATGAATGCAGGATGCAGTATCGTAAAAATGCTAAAGGTTCCTTGAAGTGAATAAGGCTGTTAAATAGTTAAACCAAGTGGTATCCTGAACAATTTATGGTTATTTTACATGAATTCATTACTTTAAATAAGCCATCCTTCGGAAAAACATGGTAGAACTAAGGTAGTTGATTAGGATATTTTTTACTCTCTGCACTAGTGAGGGTTGGTATATTGCAATTAAATTACTAAGAGGATTTCCATTTTATATATACTAATTCTGAATTATTATTTTTTATCAAGAATTAATTTCTCGCTATTATTTTTAATGGGATTTTTGAAAACCTTTATTTTATGAATGATTTGCATGCTAATTCATCTGAAATTCTATATCTCTATTCATTGATCTCAGAAATACAAAATCAATTTTATATATGTTTCTACACATGAACTTTTTTCTTTTACAATGTGTCAACAAAGAGCCACTGATGAGTTTTCTTAAAAACCCAAACAGAACATATGGGTAAATGAGTCAATTCTGTACATACACATTTTTTTATCCTTCTCCATTTCAAAATTACAGTTGGAATGATAAATAAAATTCAATTTTAAGTGGTTGTGTTTGGCAGAAAAAAAATCCAGAAGAACTACCCAATAAAATGAATTTTGGAAAAAGCAGGAGCTGTGCTAACTAAATAACATGAAAATAAATATATCATTGTAAAATGTAAACAAATTCAAGAGAAATGTAGAGAAAGTTTGTAAGAAAACTTCAAAATTCCCTTTTTAAAGTAGCTATTTTTATACACATCACATACATCTATCGCAATCAAACATAGCATGCATAACTTAGACATGTAAGTGACATACGAATTTCATTACGAAATTTAGCTCTTGCTGAACAAAACCTTTCAGATTTGGCTTATCATTTATTCAATAGAAGCATCAAATTTACATATATTTTACATACATAAGCAATATATTTTCATGACTACAAATACTCTTTGAATAACATATAAGAGCCAATGTAAAACTTTTAGTAAACAATATTGTTCGTTATATATGTTTAGTAAAGACATCTTTAAACTACATTTTCTACGTGAAAAATCAAATTAAATAAGCATTAATTAATTTTTATATAGTTTCTCACAAATTGACTTTCATTGTTACACATTAAAATTAATTACTTTCTTTAAAATGTTAAATCTTATTTCACTGAGAATAACTTAAACATGTCTTAAGATATTCTTTAAAAACGTTTTTAAACATTGTGTCATAAAGGAAGAATTACTACTACAAAAAGGAATTAAAACGCAATATGTTAAATTAATGTAAAGTTCAGGGTTATTAAATATATTTTATAGGCTTAAAAAACACTCAAATATTAACGAAATAACTAACGGCACAAGTATCAAATACAACATTAACTGATCTACAGATAAATTAATTTTTAAGCAGATATCTTTAGCAAATGTATTTATGAAACAATTTGATTTTTTAAATTATGAAGTGTACAATTAATTACATAAAAATCTATATGGTTTTCTATTCCTATAAAGAAAAAAAAAGATTTGTAAATAAAGAAACTTGGATTGCCTTAAAGGACAAATACAGACAAATAAAAATGGATAACTATGAATCATTAAATTTTGAAGCTGAAAGAAATAATGTATCTTGCTTATCAAGAGCAACAAATATTTATAAATTTATCTGCTAAGCTAAGAGTGTTTTAATCAACTTATTTTTGAGTTAATAAATACGTTATTTCTTAAGTCTGCAATTAAAAAATGGTGATGTATGAACATTTTCCAATACAGAAATTTTTTTAAGTAAATTGCGGCACTGAAAAATAATTAAAATATTTTGAATGAAATATATTAAACCAGTGTGATGATAGAAATATTCAGATTAAGAATTTGACAGAAATAAAAACCGAGAAGAAATGCTTAATAAAATGAATTCGACTCAAAACTTATGTGAGTTGATTTAGTACAGGCAGGAGGGGTTCAATCTACATAACATTGAAATAATAAATCTTATTGATAATTTAAAAATAAGCACAGTCAATGAAGAGAAAAATTGAAAATTTTCACAAGGAAACATAAAACAAGTCCATTTTTAGCAACAGCATAAGTTTTTACACATAACAGTTGTTATTGAAGTTTAAAATCTGATAAAATCGCTCTCCTTACTCTGTTTATGCATGATTTTTAGCAATATTACAATTTTTTTGCATTTTCAGATTTTGTACTTATATTTTACGCATAAAAAAGTACAAGAAATGTATTTAATCATGTTTTATAGATTTTTTCAATATTTTTTTTAACTGTAAATTTTGCTGTTTTATCGTTTTTTGCGACTTTTTGAGAGTTTGACGGAGTCCAAGCCAAACATATTTTAAATTCGGATTAAGCAAATCAAATTACATAAAATCCTCTTTGATTATGGTCAACAAAATTTTTTTTCGTTAATACAAGACGATTTTTTGCTATTTTAAACTTTTTTTTTCTAATTTTAATATTTTTCAAGGTTTTTTTATCAATTTTTGAGATTTAGAACGGTTTATAATCTAAATACACTTTAAATTTTTTTAGCGGATCGAAATACATAAGAATTATGCTTGGTTTAGATTCATAAATTTTTTTAATTACCATTTATCCAATTTACGCTATTTTTTCAATGTACTCGATACTCGAGGGTGCACGGCTTAAACTGACTTGAAATTCGGATTCAGCGGGTCGAAATACCGATGTACAAACAACTTTTTTTGTGTGATCCAGTGTAATTAATACTAGAAAAAGAATTTAAATACAATATTTTAAAACTCTGTAAGGCTCAGGCATATTAAAGATACTGTATAGGTTTAAAGAACAATCAAATTATTAACGAGATTTTTATTGCTGCAAGTAGCAAATAAAATTTTAACTAAAATACAAACATATTTACATTTTAAGTAGTTACATTAATATATTTGTCAAGCAATTTAATTCTGTTAATAATAAAATGTACAAACGATTTTGTATATATTCTACTTTCTTTTGCAATAAAAAGTTCCATTTTGTAAAAAAAAAAAAAAAAAAAAAAAAAAAAAAAACAGTGGATTAGATTTAATGGACGAAGTGTAAATTAAAAAAAAAACAGAGAAAAAAATTAACTAAGAATAATTAAAATTTTAAGCTCAAAGTATTATCTATCAAATTCATCAATTGAATTATATTTTCTAATAAATAAAATTATTAATATTACACACCAAAATTAATTTTATTTTTTAAAATATTAAATCCGATTACTTTCAAAAACCTCAAACATATCTTAAGAGGTACTTTGAGTTACAAATGTTGTTTATACATTATGTCATATAAGGAGAATAATAACTACTACAAAAATTAATTAAATACTATATTTTAAATCAATCTAAGGTTCAGGGTTATTAAAAATAGTTTATAGACTTAAAATACGTTCAAATTATTAACGGAATAATTAATGGCATGAGTAACATGTGCATATGTGCATCTAACAATATGTATGTTAATCTAATAATATGTAATTAATCTTAAACATTCAAATTTAGCAGGTATGACTGTTTTAATTAATTTATTTTTTAACTAATAGATCTATAACTATTTCAGTCTGCAATAAAAACTGTTGCATGTAAGACATTTTCCAATGCAGCAAATTTCTAAATAAATTGTGCCACTGAAAAATCTATAGACACTTCGTATGAAATGCATTAAACCATTGGAATGATAAAAAATATTCAGATTTAAGTACTTAATTGAAATAAAATCCGAGAAGATTTGCTTAATGAAATGAATTTGATTCAAAACTTATGTGAATTTATTTAGAAGAAACAGGAAGGGCATTATTGAATACGGGTGATAACAACATTCAATTTTGTTTTTTGTTTTTTAATTAAATGCTAAAAACATTTGTAACAAGTGTCAAAAGTAACAATAATCCAATACCTAAATTGTTATTTTAAGGAAGATTTTTCAAAGATATGTAAACATAGTTCATGGATGCAAATACAAAGTCCATGATAATGATTACATCTTCCTTTAAAACAGTTTTTAAAATTTCTATAATCTTTCATACATATTCACGACTACAGCCCTACTCTTTTAATAAGCTACAGTATAAAAGGTTTTGTAAGGAGTAGTTTAAAATATCATAGCCATTATTCTTTCTAGAGAAAAAATTAATAAAAATTAGAATTTGAAATATATTTTCTCCTTAATTGAATTTTCAATAATTAAAACATTTGAATTACTTTTACCTGGAACCATGCATTTCTTAAATTCAGGTATACTTTGCATGGTATTAACAACATTTATCAAGGATAAAATATGTTGAAGAAGACTGCTAGCCTTTAGAATGAAAGCTGGTTACAGTATCTGAAAAAAAACTAGTTTCATTATTTCTATTTTATGTATGTAAATTTGAAATATTAGATTTATAACAAATAATTATTTATAATCATTTGTAAAGGCAATTTTGTTATTAACGAAATCAAACGTTCAAATTATTAACGAAATAATTAATGACATGAGTAACATGTGCATATGTAATTAATCTAATTACATCTAACTATATGTATATTAATCTAATAATATGTAATTAATCTTAAAGATTCAAACCTTAGAAGGTATGAATGCTTTAATTAATGCTTTTTTTAACTAATAAATATATAATAGTTTCAGTCTGCAATAAAAACTGTTGCATGTAAGACATTTTCCAATGCAGCAAGATTTTAAATAACTTGTGCCACTGAAATATCTATAGACACTTTGTATGAAATGCATTAAACCATTGGAATGCTAAAATATATTCAGATTTAAATATTTAATAGAAATAAAAACCGAGAAGAGCTGCTTAATGAAATGAATTTGACTCAAAACTTATGTGAATTCATTTAGAAGAAACAGGAAGGGTACTATTGAAATAATATGAAAATGCTGAATCTGATTGTAAAATTTAGAAATAAATTATTTCAATCAAGAGAAATGTAGACACATTTCACGAGAAAAATATAAAATAACTTCATTTTTAGCAACAACATTTGCTTTTACATATCACAATTATAGTCTATATTTGTTTTTGTTCTTTAAATAAGTGCTTATTTCTTATAAAAAATATATAACTGAAATTTATCTTATAGCTAAATCGTCGATTTAGTAATATTTTACAATCAAATATATGTACATGAATTAAGGATGTATATAAAAGTTTCATGACGAATTTTATCGCTTACTGGATAACAAGTTTACAAAACTGGCAAATCTTCCATTCAATAGAAGCAAACACATTTTTACGACTACAACCACTCTTGAATAATGAGAATCATTGTAAAATTTTTAGTAAAGAATAGTTTAAATTATCTTAAAAACTATATTTTCTGTGAGAAAGAATCAATATAAATTAGAATTCATTAATTAAGATACATTCTCTGATTAACTGAATTTTCGATAATGTCACACATATTTTTTTTAATTTTCAATTCTATTAAAACACTAAGTCTAACACTAGTCAGAAAAGCTTAAACACATCTTAAGATTTACTTTAAATTACATGTATTTTTAGACGTTTTGTATCAATATAATATTAATTACTATAAAAATACAATATTCTTGACTATGAAAAGACTCTTTGAAAAAACCACAATGCAAACTTTTTAGTAAAAATAGCTTAAAATATCTCATTTACCGTATCTTTTAATTTGAAAAAATCGTTTTAAATTTGAGTTCATTAATTTAAATATATTTTCTCGTAAATAGAATTTATGACGCTACCGAGGAAAATTTATTAAAATATTAAAACTTATTGTTTTCAGAGAACCTCACATATATCTTAGGAAGTACTTTAAATTAAAAATGTTGTTAACATTGTGTCATACTGGAAGAATAATAACTACCACAAACAAAAAATTAAAATTCAATATTTTAAAACTTCGTATGCTTAAATTTGACTGAAATTTTTAATAAAATAATTAATGCTACAAGTAGAAAATATAACTTTGACTACTCTACAGATACATTTACTTTTTTTGCAGTTACATAAATATATTTATGAAACACTTTAATACCGTTAATTATAAAATGTACGAATAATGTCTAATAAAATCTATGTGGTTTTGTGTTCCAGTAAAGAAAAAAGATTTGAAAAAGTAATTGAATTCCCATAATGGACAAAATGAGGGACAAATACAGACAAATAAAAATGCATAACTATACATGATTAAAATTTGATCCTGAAGCGATTATGTATCCTATTAACTCACTTTCAACAAACATTTATAAGTGAATATCGTTAGCAGTGAAGGATTTAATAAACTGATTTTAAAATTAATACATATAATATTGTGTAAGTCTGCTATAACAACTGCTGCATGTAAGATTAGTTTTCAATGCAGAATTTTTTAAATAAAATGCACCACTTACAAATAATCAAAACACTTTGAATGAAAGCATTAAAATTACTTTTACCTGAAACCACCACTTCTTAAATGCAGTTATACTGTACATGATATTAAACACATGTATCAAGGATAAAATATCTTGTGAAGACTGTTAGCCTTTAAAATGAAAGCTGGTTACAGTAGCTGAAAAACAAATAAACTATTTTCATTTGTGCTATTTTATATATGTAAATTTGAAATATTAGATTTAAAAAATTATTATTTATACTCATTTGTGATGGGAATTTTTTTAATATTTTCTCTAATGAATGCCTTTCATGGTAGTTGATGTTAAAGATTAAAATTTGCAACCATGGATCTCAGAGCTACTTAAAAATTTCATACATGTTTCTACACATGTCATTTTTTTAAATCTGCCAGCAAAGCACCACTGATCAGTTTTTCAAGATAATTTGTATTTTATGTGCATATAAATTAATTTTATGACATAGACAATTTTTGTCATCTTTATTTTAAAATAACCATTGGAATTATAAAAAATATTCAGATATATATATTTGACAGAAGTATAAATCCAGAAGCACTGCTTAATAAAATGAATTTGACCCAAAACTTGATTTAAAAGTAGCAGGCGCATAACTATATAAAAATCATGACAATAATTAATCTCATTGCAAAATTTAACTATAAACAAACTCAATCAAGAGAAATGTAGAAATTGTTCACAAGAAAAATGTATAATTAATCATAAGAAAATTAACCATTTTTGGCAACAACATTTGTTTTTACAGATGATAGTAACAGTCAATTTTTGTTTTTTGTTTTTTAAATAAATGCTAAAACATTTGTAACAAGTGTCAAAACTAACTAATCTTAATTCTCAATTTAAGCAGTATTTCTCAATCAAACATATGTAAACATATGTAATGTTTATCAAACATGAATATCAAACATAATGCATATCAAACATATGTAAACATATGTAATATGGATGTAAACACAAATTTCATGATAAATTTTTTATCTCTTACTTTATAAAATGTCTTTCAAACGTGGCTTATCTTTCATACTTATTCGTGACATTTGACAGCCACCCTCTTTTAAAAAAAATACAGTATAAAATGTTTAGTAAGATATAGTTTAAAATATCATAACCATTCAATTTTCAATGGGAAAGAATTAATAAAAATTAGAAATCATTAATCGAAATATATTTTCTCAATTATGGAAATTTTAATGTTAAAAGGAAGAATTAATACTTCTTAGTTAAAAAGTTAAATCTTATTCTATCTTTAACCATCCCTAAACGTTAAAAATATCTTAGGATACCCTTCAAATTACAAATGCTTTTAAACATTGAGCAATAGAGAACAAATTATAACTAACTATTAAATAAAAAGCTAAATAAAGAAACTAAAATTGAATATTTTAAATAAATCTAACGTTAAGGGTCACAAAATATACTTTGTAGGCTTAAAAGATAGTTAAACTATAAACGAAATAATTACTGATGCCTGTGGCAAATAAAACTTTAATCTACTGATAAATTTCCTTTTTAATCAGTTACATAAATATATTTATCAAACTCTAATTCTGTAAATTATAAAATTTACCAATAACTTTATAAACATTCTAAATGGTTCTCTGTTCCTGTAAATACATTTTTTGAAAATAACATAGAATTACCTTCAAGGACAAAATGAGAGGACAACAGACAGATTAAATTTAGAATGATTAAATGACTATGAATGATTAAATGACTTTATATTACATGTAATTTGAAAGTATCTGTAAATTCTTTTTTCTTTTTTTTTTGTATTTGTAACTTCTTAGTTTCGTTAAATATGAAATCTTATTCTACCCTGAAAACCTTAAGCATATCTTTGAAAGTTTTTAAACATTGTGTCATAGAGGAAAAATTATAACTACTACAAAACAATTTAAAATGTAATATTTAAAAAAATGTCAGATTCAATTTTATTAAATATCCCTTATAAGCTTAAAAGATACTCAAACTGCCAACGAAATAGTTATTGCTGCAAGTAGCAAATAAAAGTTTAACTAATCTACAAATACAATTACTTTTTAAGCAGTTACATAAATATATTTATAAAACTCTATTTCTGTAAATAATGAAATGTACCAATAGTTTCATATAAATTCTATACGGTTTTCTGTTTTTATAAATAAAATTTTTTAAATTATTTAGTATTACCTTTAAGGGACAAAATGAGGGAAAAAACAGAGAAACAAATGTAGTAACTAGGAATGATTAAAGTTTAAGCTCAAAGAATTAGTATCACTTGCAACAAATATTTATAAACCTAAATTCTAAGGTGTGATTTTTAAATTAATAAATCTATTACCGTTTACGTCGGTAATAAAAACTGCTGCATCTAAGAACCGTTTGCAATACACCGTTTTTCAGTAAATTGTGCAACTGAAAAATAATTAAAATACTTGGAAATAAAAACTTTTAAAATACTTTTATTTTAAACCTTTACAGTTCAGCAATGTGGCATGGCATGAAAAACATGTATGAAATATGTAAATATGTAGGAGAAGACTGTTAACCTTTAGAATGAATGCTAGTTACAGCATGTAAAAGACGCTAACAGTTTTCCTTGAAGTGAGTAAAACTGTAAACTAGTAAAACAAAGTGGTATCTAAAATAAAATTTGAAGCTGAAAGACTTTTCTATTCTAATCATCAGTTGCAAAAAACATTTGCATATGCAATTCATAAGCTGTGATTATTTTAATGAACTGATTTTTGAATTATTAAACCTATTATTATTTAACTCTGCTATAAAAATTGGTGCATCTAAAAACACTTTGCATCACAGAAAGTGTTGAAGTAAGTTGTACCACTGAAAAATTAATTGAAACACTTAGTATGAAAAACTTAAAATTGCTTTTACCTGAAAGCTTTGTAGTTCAAAAATGCAGCTATTCTTTAAATGGGATAAACAATATGTTTCACGAATGCAAATATGTGGTGGAAGACTGTTAGAATTTATTATTAATGCTGGTTTCAATATTTGAAAAAGGTTTAAAGTCTTCATTGAAGTGAGTAAAGCTCCAGTAAAGTGAGTAATGTAACCAGTAAAACAAAGTGGTGTCCTTTTCCATTTATTTTTTTTATATTAATTCATTACTTTAAATAAATCATCTTTTAGAAAATGAAGAAAAAATAATGGGTTAATTAGGATATTTTAAACTAATCTCCCCCCCTAGTGAAGGTCATTTATAGCCATTACTTATTTTTAGAGAATTTAATTCTATTTCATAAATGAAAGAAATAACCCAAGTAGAATCGTGAAACATTTTAACAATTGTATTAAAATGTTGAGTTAATTTAGCAAATAAAAACTGCTTACAGAAAATATCAGATCACTTAAGCAGTTTCATGAATTAATGTGAGGCTTCATTTTCTATTTTATATATGTTAATTTTCTAATATTAATTCTATCAAAAAGAATTTTTCTTCACCACTTATAAGTTACTGAAGAAAGCAAATATGTAATTTAGCTAATTAAACAATTTTGTAACTAGTTTATATCTTACCAACTTTATCTTAAAATAAAGATTGGAACGATATTAATATATTCACGTTTAAGTGTATAGCAGAAATAAAACTCCAAAAGAGCTGCTTAATAAAATAAATATGATTTAAAACTTATGTGAGTTGATTTAGAAGTAGCAGTATTATCTCAATAATATGAGAAAAATCAATCTGGTTGTAAAATTTATAGATAATCACAATCAAGTGAAACATATAGAAAATTTTCACAAGAAAAACATAAAATAAGTCCGTTTAGGAACAACTTTTCTTTATACACATTATAGTAACCATCAATATTTACTTTTGTGTTTTAAATAAGATCTTAAAAGCTTTATAACAAATGTCAACTAAAATTTATCTCATAGCTAAATTCATAATTTTAGGAATATTTTTCAATACATGCCTGCAGGATCTGTAAACACATCTAATGGATCGACTGAAAAAACACTCAAAATACTGGTGTTAAACGATAAAGTAATTAAAAAACTTTGTAAAAAACACACATAAGAAGTAAAAGGAAAAAGGATACGCGCTTCGTTCAAAAATTGTTTTGAACTTCTTCAGTCCAAGCCCTTCGACGTAAAGAACACAGGGAACTGAAAAGAGAAAAAAACAAGCAAGATGTTGCCACAAGGGGCAAAGAAAAGTCGAACAAAACCACGGAGAGGGGAGAAAAAAATTAAAGGGGATAGAAAGGAAAGGAAAGAAGCACAAAAAATACAGAAATAAAAAAGGAATAAAGAAAAATAATAAAAAAGGGAACACACAAGTACAAACACACACACAAAAAAGAGAAAACAGAACAAACAAACAAAAAACAAATAGCACACGTTTTTTTTTTTTTTTTTTTTTTTTAAACCACGAACAGGACAGCACAATAAATAGATATATAAATAAATAAATATATATATATATATATTTTTTTAAATTTTTTTTATTTTTTTAAAATAAAAACGAAAAAGAAAGACAGTAACACACGTACATACACATTAAAGAAACAGGGGGGGGAAAAGGGGGGGGTAGACGAAGAAAGTGAAAAGAACCTTACAACAGCAACTTCCAAGCAGAATGAACGAAAGGAACGGAAGAACCATCGTTCACAAGACGATCTAAGTGCTGGGTAATGGAAAAACCTTCCAAAAAATCCAGATGGGACAAAGACTGAGGAGTGCACAAAATCTTAGCCTTAGAAAACTGAAATCGATGATTGGAATTCCAACAATGTGAGGCAATAGAAGATTTGGAAAGTTCGTGCTTAGAGACATATCTCTCATGCTCTTTGAGCCTAAATTTGAGAGCTCTTCTGGTCTGACCAATATAGCCCAAATCACAAGATTCACAAGGAATATAATAAACACCCCAACGGTTCTCAGTAGGAATAGGATCTTTAAGGGAAGAAAATTTAAGTTTATTAACAGGTTTAAAAATGACTTTGAAACCGAAATTTTTGAGAAGTTTAGAAATTTTGTAGCATAAAGGTGAAAAGAAAGGTAGTACAATTAATTCGTTGTGAAAATTAATAGTATTAGTAGAAGTATTAGGCTTATTAAATTTAGAAACAGCTTTATCAATAATAGAGGGGCTAAAACCACGAGAAACAGCTAAGGATTTTAAGTAACTAATTTCATTATTAAGAGAAGAAGAATCAGAGCAAATATTGATAGCACGAAACACATAAGTGTAAAAAGCAGAAAGTTTTTGCTGGTAAGGATGATTAGATAGGGCATGAGGAGGTAAAGATATAGAAAAGGGCTTGCGGAAAACAGAAGTAGAGAAACCGTCAGGATTCCTAGAAACAAGAACATCCAAAAAAGGTAAAGAATTGTTGCACTCCTCTTCTAGAGTAAATTGGATACACGGATCAACAGAATTAACGATCAAAAGTAAATTAGAAATATCACAATTGGAATCCACAAGAACGAAAGTATCGTCAACATATCTGACCCAGCACGGAAAATTAAAGACCTTGAAGAGTTTCTCTTCAAAATAATGCATATAAATATCACATAAGAGAGGTGAGAGAGAATTACCCATAGCAAGACCCTCGGTTTGTTTATAGAAAGAGCCATTAAAAATGAAAGCAGTTTGTTTAATACAAACGCTTACTAAAGCTATAAACTCTTTAATCTCAATAGAAGAATAATGAAACTCGCGTAAACGCTTTTCCAAACAGTCAATCGCACCTTGGATAGGAACATTAGTGAATAAAGATTTAACATCAAGAGAAAGCATTTTACAATTAGTAGGAGAAAGAAGTTTAACTTTGTTAACGAAATCATAAGAGTTTTTAACAGTGTGGGTATTACTAGCAGTCAAAGGTGAAAGAGTATGCGAGAGGAAACGTGCAAGGTTATAAGAAGCAGTACCAATGTTAGAAACAATGGGGCGAAAGGCAAGAGAAGGTTTATGAATTTTAGGAAGGGCATAGAAACGAGCACAGTTAGCAATAGAAGGAATAACATAACGTTTAGTTTGAGCATTTAAGATTACAGAGGACTTCACAGTGTGTTTAATTTCAGAAAGGTGACTGTTAGTAGGATCAGAATTTAATTTAGTGTATGGACCAGTGGTTAGCATGTTATTAATACAATCAACATAAGAAGATTTATCAAGTAAAACAGTCTGGCCGCCTTTATCAGCTTTAGTAATGAGTAAATTAGGGTTAGAATTAAGTTCTTTGAGAGCAGTTTTTTGAGAACGAGAGAGGTTAGATTTGGCATGCATATTATTTGAAGAGATAGTATTAGCAATAAGATGTCGCAAAGTATCAAGTTGGTTAGAAGAGAGTTTACTATTTTTAAAGGAGTTTTCCATAGGAGCAATAAGTTTGGAAACCGAAACGTTACTAACACGAGAAAAATTCAAACCTAAACTAAGAGCATCTCTCTGAGAATCAGTTAAAACATGTGAAGACAAATTAACAACAGTGTCCTGAACAAGAGGCCTAACAGAACCGAGGGAAGACCTAACCGGAAGAAGAGCTTGGAATTTCTTATCCAAAGTAGCTCTGTGAGAAATAGAACGTTGTTCGACATAAGCGAAATTCCGTTTTTCCCAGTTAGCAAACGCAGGGTAAGACTTACTCAAAAGCAAATGGAGATCATAAAGATCAGATTCAAGAATCGAAACTTTATAACGAACATCCTGAATAAAAGCCCGTAAAACCGCCCGTTTAGACCTATTCAGAGCCTTATCAACACGAGAAGAACCGTGAATATTGCACTTAATGTCAATGAACTTAGGAATGACATTACTGCGTTTGCATCGAACAAGAAAACCTAAATGATTCAAGAAACGAGAACGTTTCAATCGTAAACGGGAAAAACGGTTAAACAAAGATGAATCCATACAGAAAACACAAAAACAGAAAAGAAATAAGCAAGAAAAAGCACACGAAGAAGGAAGGAAGAAAAGAGAGAACAAAAGTGAGTGTTAATAGTCCAAATAAACAAAACAACTGAAAAAACACTCAAAATACTGGTGTTAAACGATAAAGTAATTAAAAAACTTTGTAAAAAACACACATAAGAAGTAAAAGGAAAAAGGATACGCGTTTCGTTCAAAAATTGTTTTGAACTTCTTCAGTCCAAGCCCTTCGACGTAAAGAACACAGGGAACTGAAAAGAGAAAAAAACAAGCAAGATGTTGCCACAAGGGGCAAAGAAAAGTCGAACAAAACCACGGAGAGGGGAGAAAAAAATTAAAGGGGATAGAAAGGAAAGGAAAGAAGCACAAAAAATACAGAAATAAAAAAGGAATAAAGAAAAATAATAAAAAAGGGAACACACAAGTACAAACACACACACAAAAAAGAGAAAACAGAACAAACAAACAAAAAACAAATAGCACACGTTTTTTTTTTTTTTTTTTTTTTTTTTTTAAACCACGAACAAAAAGCGTTTACGCGAGTTTCATTATTCTTCTATTGAGATTAAAGAGTTTATAGCTTTAGTAAGCGTTTGTATTAAACAAACTGCTTTCATTTTTAATGGCTCTTTCTATAAACAAACCGAGGGTCTTGCTATGGGTAATTCTCTCTCACCTCTCTTATGTGATATTTATATGCATTATTTTGAAGAGAAACTCTTCAAGGTCTTTAATTTTCCGTGCTGGGTCAGATATGTTGACGATACTTTCGTTCTTGTGGATTCCAATTGTGATATTTCTAATTTACTTTTGATCGTTAATTCTGTTGATCCGTGTATCCAATTTACTCTAGAAGAGGAGTGCAACAATTCTTTACCTTTTTTGGATGTTCTTGTTTCTAGGAATCCTGACGGTTTCTCTACTTCTGTTTTCCGCAAGCCCTTTTTTTCTATATCTTTACCTCCTCATGCCCTATCTAATCATCCTTACCAGCAAAAACTTTCTGCTTTTTACACTTATGTGTTTCGTGCTATCAATATTTGCTCTGATTCTTCTTCTCTTAATAATGAAATTAGTTACTTAAAATCCTTAGCTGTTTCTCGTGGTTTTAGCCCCTCTATTATTGATAAAGCTGTTTCTAAATTTAATAAGCCTAATACTTCTACTAATACTATTAATTTTCACAACGAATTAATTGTACTACCTTTCTTTTCACCTTTATGCTACAAAATTTCTAAACTTCTCAAAAATTTCGGTTTCAAAGTCATTTTTAAACCTGTTAATAAACTTAAATTTTCTTCCCTTAAAGATCCTATTCCTACTGAGAACCGTTGGGGTGTTTATTATATTCCTTGTGAATCTTGTGATTTGGGCTATATTGGTCAGACCAGAAGAGCTCTCAAATTTAGGCTCAAAGAGCATGAGAGATATGTCTCTAAGCACGAACTTTCCAAATCTTCTATTGCCTCACATTGTTGGAATTCCAATCATCGATTTCAGTTTTCTAAGGCTAAGATTTTGTGCACTCCTCAGTCTTTGTCCCATCTGGATTTTTTGGAAGGTTTTTCCATTACCCAGCACTTAGATCGTCTTGTGAACGATGGTTCTTCCGTTCCTTTCGTTCATTCTGCTTGGAAGTTGCTGTTGTAAGGTTCTTTTCACTTTCTTCGTCTACCCCCCCCTTTCCCCCCCCTGTTTCTTTAATGTGTATGTACGTGTGTTACTGTCTTTCTTTTTCGTTTTTATTTTAAAAAAAAAAAAAATATATATATATATATATATTATTTATTTATATATCTATTTATTGTGCTGTCCTGTTCGTGGTTTAAAAAAAAAAAAAAAAAAAAAAAAAAAACGTGTGCTATTTGTTTTTTGTTTGTTTGTTCTGTTTTCTCTTTTTTGTGTGTGTGTTTGTACTTGTGTGTTCCCTTTTTTATTATTTTTCTTTATTCCTTTTTTATTTCTGTATTTTTTGTGCTTCTTTCCTTTCCTTTCTATCCCCTTTAATTTTTTTCTCCCCTCTCCGTGGTTTTGTTCGACTTTTCTTTGCCCCTTGTGGCAACATCTTGCTTGTTTTTTTCTCTTTTCAGTTCCCTGTGTTCTTTACGTCGAAGGGCTTGGACTGAAGAAGTTCAAAACAATTTTTGAACGAAACGCGTATCCTTTTTCCTTTTACTTCTTATGTGTGTTTTTTACAAAGTTTTTTAATTACTTTATCGTTTAACACCAGTATTTTGAGTGTTTTTTCAGTTGTTTTGTTTATTTGGACTATTAACACTCACTTTTGTTCTCTCTTTTCTTCCTTCCTTCTTCGTGTGCTTTTTCTTGCTTATTTCTTTTCTGTTTTTGTGTTTTCTGTATGGATTCATCTTTGTTTAACCGTTTTTCCCGTTTACGATTGAAACGTTCTCGTTTCTTGAATCATTTAGGTTTTCTTGTTCGATGCAAACGCAGTAATGTCATTCCTAAGTTCATTGACATTAAGTGCAATATTCACGGTTCTTCTCGTGTTGATAAGGCTCTGAATAGGTCTAAACGGGCGGTTTTACGGGCTTTTATTCAGGATGTTCGTTATAAAGTTTCGATTCTTGAATCTGATCTTTATGATCTCCATTTGCTTTTGAGTAAGTCTTACCCTGCGTTTGCTAACTGGGAAAAACGGAATTTCGCTTATGTCGAACAACGTTCTATTTCTCACAGAGCTACTTTGGATAAGAAATTCCAAGCTCTTCTTCCGGTTAGGTCTTCCCTCGGTTCTGTTAGGCCTCTTGTTCAGGACACTGTTGTTAATTTGTCTTCACATGTTTTAACTGATTCTCAGAGAGATGCTCTTAGTTTAGGTTTGAATTTTTCTCGTGTTAGTAACGTTTCGGTTTCCAAACTTATTGCTCCTATGGAAAACTCCTTTAAAAATAGTAAACTCTCTTCTAACCAACTTGATACTTTGCGACATCTTATTGCTAATACTATCTCTTCAAATAATATGCATGCCAAATCTAACCTCTCTCGTTCTCAAAAAACTGCTCTCAAAGAACTTAATTCTAACCCTAATTTACTCATTACTAAAGCTGATAAAGGCGGCCAGACTGTTTTACTTGATAAATCTTCTTATGTTGATTGTATTAATAACATGCTAACCACTGGTCCATACACTAAATTAAATTCTGATCCTACTAACAGTCACCTTTCTGAAATTAAACACACTGTGAAGTCCTCTGTAATCTTAAATGCTCAAACTAAACGTTATGTTATTCCTTCTATTGCTAACTGTGCTCGTTTCTATGCCCTTCCTAAAATTCATAAACCTTCTCTTGCCTTTCGCCCCATTGTTTCTAACATTGGTACTGCTTCTTATAACCTTGCACGTTTCCTCTCGCATACTCTTTCACCTTTGACTGCTAGTAATACCCACACTGTTAAAAACTCTTATGATTTCGTTAACAAAGTTAAACTTCTTTCTCCTACTAATTGTAAAATGCTTTCTCTTGATGTTAAATCTTTATTCACTAATGTTCCTATCCAAGGTGCGATTGACTGTTTGGAAAAGCGTTTACGCGAGTTTCATTATTCTTCTATTGAGATTAAAGAGTTTATAGCTTTAGTAAGCGTTTGTATTAAACAAACTGCTTTCATTTTTAATGGCTCTTTCTATAAACAAACCGAGGGTCTTGCTATGGGTAATTCTCTCTCACCTCTCTTATGTGATATTTATATGCATTATTTTGAAGAGAAACTCTTCAAGGTCTTTAATTTTCCGTGCTGGGTCAGATATGTTGACGATACTTTCGTTCTTGTGGATTCCAATTGTGATATTTCTAATTTACTTTTGATCGTTAATTCTGTTGATCCGTGTATCCAATTTACTCTAGAAGAGGAGTGCAACAATTCTTTACCTTTTTTGGATGTTCTTGTTTCTAGGAATCCTGACGGTTTCTCTACTTCTGTTTTCCGCAAGCCCTTTTCTATATCTTTACCTCCTCATGCCCTATCTAATCATCCTTACCAGCAAAAACTTTCTGCTTTTTACACTTATGTGTTTCGTGCTATCAATATTTGCTCTGATTCTTCTTCTCTTAATAATGAAATTAGTTACTTAAAATCCTTAGCTGTTTCTCGTGGTTTTAGCCCCTCTATTATTGATAAAGCTGTTTCTAAATTTAATAAGCCTAATACTTCTACTAATACTATTAATTTTCACAACGAATTAATTGTACTACCTTTCTTTTCACCTTTATGCTACAAAATTTCTAAACTTCTCAAAAATTTCGGTTTCAAAGTCATTTTTAAACCTGTTAATAAACTTAAATTTTCTTCCCTTAAAGATCCTATTCCTACTGAGAACCGTTGGGGTGTTTATTATATTCCTTGTGAATCTTGTGATTTGGGCTATATTGGTCAGACCAGAAGAGCTCTCAAATTTAGGCTCAAAGAGCATGAGAGATATGTCTCTAAGCACGAACTTTCCAAATCTTCTATTGCCTCACATTGTTGGAATTCCAATCATCGATTTCAGTTTTCTAAGGCTAAGATTTTGTGCACTCCTCAGTCTTTGTCCCATCTGGATTTTTTGGAAGGTTTTTCCATTACCCAGCACTTAGATCGTCTTGTGAACGATGGTTCTTCCGTTCCTTTCGTTCATTCTGCTTGGAAGTTGCTGTTGTAAGGTTCTTTTCACTTTCTTCGTCTACCCCCCCCCCCTGTTTCTTTAATGTGTATGTACGTGTGTTACTGTCTTTCTTTTTCGTTTTTATTTAAAAAAAAAAAAAAAAAAAAAAAAAAAAAAAAAATATATATATATATATATTTATTTATATATCTATTTATTGTGCTGTCCTGTTCGTGGTTAAAAAAAAAAAAAAAAAAAAAAAAAAAAAAAACGTGTGCTATTTGTTTTTTGTTTGTTTGTTCTGTTTTCTCTTTTTTGTGTGTGTGTTTGTACTTGTGTGTTCCCTTTTTTATTATTTTTCTTTATTCCTTTTTTATTTCTGTATTTTTTGTGCTTCTTTCCTTTCCTTTCTATCCCCTTTAATTTTTTTTCTCCCCTCTCCGTGGTTTTGTTCGACTTTTCTTTGCCCCTTGTGGCAACATCTTGCTTGTTTTTTTCTCTTTTCAGTTCCCTGTGTTCTTTACGTCGAAGGGCTTGGACTGAAGAAGTTCAAAACAATTTTTGAACGAAACGCGTATCCTTTTTCCTTTTACTTCTTATGTGTGTTTTTTACAAAGTTTTTTAATTACTTTATCGTTTAACACCAGTATTTTGAGTGTTTTTTCAGTTGTTTTGTTTATTTGGACTATTAACACTCACTTTTGTTCTCTCTTTTCTTCCTTCCTTCTTCGTGTGCTTTTTCTTGCTTATTTCTTTTCTGTTTTTGTGTTTTCTGTATGGATTCATCTTTGTTTAACCGTTTTTCCCGTTTACGATTGAAACGTTCTCGTTTCTTGAATCATTTAGGTTTTCTTGTTCGATGCAAACGCAGTAATGTCATTCCTAAGTTCATTGACATTAAGTGCAATATTCACGGTTCTTCTCGTGTTGATAAGGCTCTGAATAGGTCTAAACGGGCGGTTTTACGGGCTTTTATTCAGGATGTTCGTTATAAAGTTTCGATTCTTGAATCTGATCTTTATGATCTCCATTTGCTTTTGAGTAAGTCTTACCCTGCGTTTGCTAACTGGGAAAAACGGAATTTCGCTTATGTCGAACAACGTTCTATTTCTCACAGAGCTATTTTGGATAAGAAATTCCAAGCTCTTCTTCCGGTTAGGTCTTCCCTCGGTTCTGTTAGGCCTCTTGTTCAGGACACTGTTGTTAATTTGTCTTCACATGTTTTAACTGATTCTCAGAGAGATGCTCTTAGTTTAGGTTTGAATTTTTCTCGTGTTAGTAACGTTTCGGTTTCCAAACTTATTGCTCCTATGGAAAACTCCTTTAAAAATAGTAAACTCTCTTCTAACCAACTTGATACTTTGCGACATCTTATTGCTAATACTATCTCTTCAAATAATATGCATGCCAAATCTAACCTCTCTCGTTCTCAAAAAACTGCTCTCAAAGAACTTAATTCTAACCCTAATTTACTCATTACTAAAGCTGATAAAGGCGGCCAGACTGTTTTACTTGATAAATCTTCTTATGTTGATTGTATTAATAACATGCTAACCACTGGTCCATACACTAAATTAAATTCTGATCCTACTAACAGTCACCTTTCTGAAATTAAACACACTGTGAAGTCCTCTGTAATCTTAAATGCTCAAACTAAACGTTATGTTATTCCTTCTATTGCTAACTGTGCTCGTTTCTATGCCCTTCCTAAAATTCATAAACCTTCTCTTGCCTTTCGCCCCATTGTTTCTAACATTGGTACTGCTTCTTATAACCTTGCACGTTTCCTCTCGCATACTCTTTCACCTTTGACTGCTAGTAATACCCACACTGTTAAAAACTCTTATGATTTCGTTAACAAAGTTAAACTTCTTTCTCCTACTAATTGTAAAATGCTTTCTCTTGATGTTAAATCTTTATTCACTAATGTTCCTATCCAAGGTGCGATTGACTGTTTGGAAAAGCGTTTACGCGAGTTTCATTATTCTTCTATTGAGATTAAAGAGTTTATAGCTTTAGTAAGCGTTTGTATTAAACAAACTGCTTTCATTTTTAATGGCTCTTTCTATAAACAAACCGAGGGTCTTGCTATGGGTAATTCTCTCTCACCTCTCTTATGTGATATTTATATGCATTATTTTGAAGAGAAACTCTTCAAGGTCTTTAATTTTCCGTGCTGGGTCAGATATGTTGACGATACTTTCGTTCTTGTGGATTCCAATTGTGATATTTCTAATTTACTTTTGATCGTTAATTCTGTTGATCCGTGTATCCAATTTACTCTAGAAGAGGAGTGCAACAATTCTTTACCTTTTTTGGATGTTCTTGTTTCTAGGAATCCTGACGGTTTCTCTACTTCTGTTTTCCGCAAGCCCTTTTCTATATCTTTACCTCCTCATGCCCTATCTAATCATCCTTACCAGCAAAAACTTTCTGCTTTTTACACTTATGTGTTTCGTGCTATCAATATTTGCTCTGATTCTTCTTCTCTTAATAATGAAATTAGTTACTTAAAATCCTTAGCTGTTTCTCGTGGTTTTAGCCCCTCTATTATTGATAAAGCTGTTTCTAAATTTAATAAGCCTAATACTTCTACTAATACTATTAATTTTCACAACGAATTAATTGTACTACCTTTCTTTTCACCTTTATGCTACAAAATTTCTAAACTTCTCAAAAATTTCGGTTTCAAAGTCATTTTTAAACCTGTTAATAAACTTAAATTTTCTTCCCTTAAAGATCCTATTCCTACTGAGAACCGTTGGGGTGTTTATTATATTCCTTGTGAATCTTGTGATTTGGGCTATATTGGTCAGACCAGAAGAGCTCTCAAATTTAGGCTCAAAGAGCATGAGAGATATGTCTCTAAGCACGAACTTTCCAAATCTTCTATTGCCTCACATTGTTGGAATTCCAATCATCGATTTCAGTTTTCTAAGGCTAAGATTTTGTGCACTCCTCAGTCTTTGTCCCATCTGGATTTTTTGGAAGGTTTTTCCATTACCCAGCACTTAGATCGTCTTGTGAACGATGGTTCTTCCGTTCCTTTCGTTCATTCTGCTTGGAAGTTGCTGTTGTAAGGTTCTTTTCACTTTCTTCGTCTACCCCCCCTTTTCCCCCCCTTTTCCCCCCCTGTTTCTTTAATGTGTATGTACGTGTGTTACTGTCTTTCTTTTTCGTTTTTATTAAAAAAAAAAAAATATATATATATATATATATATATATATTTATTTATATATCTATTTATTGTGCTGTCCTGTTCGTGGTTAAAAAAAAAAAAAAAAAAAAAAAAAAAAAACGCGTGCTATTTGTTTTTTGTTTGTTTGTTCTGTTTTCTCTTTTTTGTGTGTGTGTTTGTACTTGTGTGTTCCTTTTTTTATTATTTTTCTTTATTCCTTTTTTATTTCTGTATTTTTTGTGCTTCTTTCCTTTCCTTTCTATCCCCTTTAATTTTTTTCTCCCCTCTCCGTGGTTTTGTTCGACTTTTCTTTGCCCCTTGTGGCAACATCTTGCTTGTTTTTTTCTCTTTTCAGTTCCCTGTGTTCTTTACGTCGAAGGGCTTGGACTGAAGAAGTTCAAAACAATTTTTGAACGAAACGCGTATCCTTTTTCCTTTTACTTCTTATGTGTGTTTTTTACAAAGTTTTTTAATTACTACATCTAATGGATGTAATTAAATGTTTCATAATACATTTTATTTCTTTCTGGATAGCAATCTTGCAAGCTTGGCTAATCTTTCATGCAATATTCAGGACTACAAACACATTCTTTACATAACCTACAAAGTAAAATAAAAAAGAGTTTAAAATATCTCAAAAGCTGCAATTTTCTATTAGAAAAATTCAATATCATATAGAATTCATTAACTGTACTAAATTTTCCCATAGTTGAATGTTCAACGTCACTCAACAAAGATAATTAAACTTCTTCATTTCATTAAATATTTTTCTTTTCAGAAAACCTTACACATATCTTAGAATATACTTTAAATTAGAAATGTTTTTAAACATTGCTTTATACAGAAAGAATTATAACTAGTACAAAAAGAAATTGAAATGCAATATTTTAAAACAATCTGAGGTTCAGGGTTTTTAAAGGAACTTTATAGGTTTAAAATACACTCAAATTACTAACGAAACAAGAACTGCTGCAAGTAGCTCATAAAACTAACTAATCCACAGAGAAATTTTCATTTTAAGCAATTACATAAATATATTTGTCAAACTCTCTAATTCTGCATATTATAACATGTACAATAATTTCTAATTAAACCTTTTGGGTATTTTTTGTTCCAATATATAAAAATAGTTTGAAAGTAAAACATACTATTAACTTTAATGGAAAAAATGAGGGAAAGGACAAACAAACAAAAATGCATAACAATTAATGATTAAAATTTGAAGCTCAAAAAATTATCTATATCTTTATCACTCTTAACCAATAGTCATTCATATACCTTCTATGCTATGAATGTTTTATTCAACTAATTTTTAATTAATGAATCAATAATTGTTAAATCTACAGTAAGAACTGGTGGATGTAAGAAAATTTTCAAATATTGAAAGTTTTTAAGAAAATTGTGCCGCTGACGAATAACTAAAACACTTTGTATAAAAATCATTAAAAATTCTTTTATCTGAATCGTATTCAGTTCATGAATGTAGTTATTCTTTAAATGGCATAAACAACATGTATCAAGCATAAAACATGTAGCAGAAGAGTGATAGACATTAGAATTATTGTTGCTTACGGTATATGAAAAAGTTTAATATTAATGACAGTTTTTATATTTCTATTTTATATAAGTTAATTTTAAATATCAATTTTATAAAAAAAATTATGTACATTCTTTGTGACAAAGTTTTAAACCTGTCTAATGTATGCTTTTCATGGTACTTGATCTTTAAGATCAAAATTCGTACCCATGGATCTTAGAAATACATAAAAAGTTTCATATATTTTCCAACATATGTAAGTAATTTTTTATTATCTGTCAACAAAGCACCATCAGATTAGTTCTTCAAAATAGCCACATTTTCAGTTTAGAGTAAATAAACCAATTATGAAACTAGAAAATTTCTGATCAATTTTATTTTTAAACAAACATTGAAATGATAAAAAAATATTCAACATTAATTGTTTGACAGAAGTAAAACTCTAAAAAAGCTGTTTAATAAAATGGATGACTCAAAATTTATATGTGTTTATTTAAAAGCATTAGGAACAGTACTACATAAATAACACGAGAATAATCGGTATAGTTGTAAAATTTAACTACAAACAAACTCAACCAAGAGGAAATGTAGAAAAATTTCAAAATAGAATTATAAAATAGTTCCATTTTAACACATTTTTTTTCCATAGAAATAAGAGTAAAAGTAAATTTGCTTTTAATTAAGTGCTTAAAAGCTTTATAACAAGTTTCAAAACTAAAGATAATCTTATAGCTAAATTGTTAATTTAAGCAATTTTTTTTAATCAAACATACGTAAACACAATTTATGAATACAAATACAAATTTCATGAGAAATTTTATCTCTAAATGGATAACAATCTTTAAATCATGGCTAATCTTCCATACATGTTTATGAATATATCCAAACTCTTTTAATAACCTGCAATGTAAAAGTTTTAGTACAAAATAGTTTAAAATATCTTAAAGCCTATATTTATTTTTGAAAAATTCAGTATAAATTAGAATCATTAATTGAAATATATCTTCTCATAAAATGAATTTTCAATGTTAAGAAACAAAATTAATTAAACTTCTTAATTTCGTTAAAATGTTAGCTCATATATATTTCAGGAAACCTTACTCTAACTTAGGATATACTTTAAATTACAAATGATTTTAAATATTGCGTCATACAGAAAGAATTATAATCAATAAAAAGAGAAATTAAAGTTCACTATCTTGAAAGAATGTAAGGTTTAGGGTTATTAAAGGTACTTTATAGCCTTAAAAGACACTCATATTACTAACAAAACAATTGTTTCTGAAAATAGTATGTAAAACTTAATAAACATACAGATAAGTTTACTTTTTAAGCAATTGCATGAACTTATTTATCAACCTCTTTAATTCTGTAAATTTTAAAATGTACCAATAATTTCATTTAACATTTATATGGTTTTCTGTTCCCATAAAAATGTATTTAATTAAAATAAAATAAGATTAACTTTACTGGACAAATGTAGAAAAAAGGGAGACAAATAAAAATACATAGCAATGAAAGATTGAAATTTGAAGCTTTATGCTCTATCCATCCTATGTATCAATTGCAACAAATTTTTTTTTATAAATCCACCTACAAAGCTGTGAATGTTTTAATCAACTCATTTTTAAATTAATAAGCGAATTACTTTCTAAGTCTGCAATAAACACTGGTACATGTAAGAACATTTTCCAATACAGGAAGTTTTAAAGTAAATTGTGCCACTGACAACTAATTAAAACACTTTGTATGAAAATATTAAAAATACTTTTATCTGAAACCTATACTGTTAATGAATGTATTTATTCCTTAAATGGCATAAACAACATGTACCAAGAATTAAATATGTACCAGAAGATTATCAGCCTTTAAAATGATTGCTGACCATCTTGTTTCAAAATGTCTAAAATTGTGAGTTTTAATATTTCTATTATATATATGTAAATTTTCAAATATCAATTTTATCAAAAATAATTTTTATTAACATTTTTAATTGCAAACTTTTAAGCATCTCTCTAATGGATGTTTTGTGTGGTACTGAATTTGGAGATCGAAATTTGTACCCAAGGATCTTAGAAATAAATAAACAATTTCTTATATGTTCCTAGAAATGTAATGTTTTTATAATCTGTCTAAAAATGACCACTGACCAGTTTTAGAAGAACGTCAATATGTAAGTTATGAATAAATAAAAAATTTTGAACCTAAACAATTTATACTTTATCCACTATAATAAGAAGAAGATATTAAACTTTAATTATTTGATGGAAATCCAAAAGAGAAGTGTTTAATAAAATGAATTTGATTTAAAACTTATGCGAGTGTATTTAGAAGAAGAAGGAACAGTAGTATCTCAATAGCATGAGGATAATGAATCAGGTGTTGAAATTTAAAAATAAAAAAACTCTATCAAAAGAAATATAGTAAAATTTCATAAGAAAAAATAAAATAAGTCCATTGTAGCTACAACATTCGTTTTAATAGTAACAGTCAACGCTTGCATAGTAACAGTCAACACTTGCTTTAATTTTTTTTAATAAGCTTTACAAAAAATGTCAAAACTAAAAATTCCGCAATCTCAATTTTTTACTTCAGCAATACTTTTCTATATAATATATGCATACATGTACCTTATGGATGTAAATTCAAATTTCAGGACAAATTTTACCTCTTACTGAATAACATTCTATAAAACATTGCTAATCTTCCATACATGTTCATGAATATATCCAAACTATTTTAATAACCTGCAATGTAAAAGTTTTGGTTAAAAATATCTTAAAGACTATATTTTCCATGACAAAAGATATATATCAATTAGAATTTTTGATTTGAAATATGTACTCGCATAATTGAATTTTCAATGTAATTAAACAAAATTAATTAAACTCTTAATTTCATAAAAGTGTTAAATTAATTTTCAAAAAACCTTACACTTATCTTTGGATATACTTCTAATTACAAATGTTTTAAAACATTCTGTCACAGAAATCCTTATAACTACTCCACAAAGAAATTAAAATGCAGTGCTTTAAAATAATCTAATATACAGGGTTATTAAAGGTACTTTATAGGTTTAAAAACACTCAAATTACTAACGAAAGAACTAATGCTGCAGGGAGCAAATAAAACTTCAATCTAAATATTAAATTTCTTTTAAGCAGTTACTTTAGAATATTTCTCCAACTGTTTAATTCTGTAAATTACAACAATTTCATATAAATCTATATTCTTTTTTGTTCCTATGAATAAAAAGATTTTGAAAGTAAAATATATGGTTAACTTTAATGGGGAAAATGAAGGACAGGCAAATAAAAATACATAACAATGAAAGAATAAAATTTCAAGCGGAAAGAAAGAATTATCTATCCTATTCCCTATTTGTATTAAATACTTATTCATCTACGTGCTAAGCTGTGAATGTTTTAATCAACTGATTTCCAAATGAATAAATCAATTAATGTTTAAGTCTACAATAAAAACTGGTGCATGCAAGAAAATTTTAAAAATGCAGAATGTTTTTAAGTAAACTGTGCTGACAATTAATTAAAATTTTTTCTATGAAAAACATTCAAAATACTTTTACATGAAGCATATACAGTTCATGAATGTAGTTATTCTATAAATGGCACAAACAACATGTATTGAGAATTAAATATGTAGCTGAAGACTGTTAGCCTCTAGAATGATTTGTTGGATACCATATCTGAAAAAGTCTAGGGTTATTGTCAATTTTAATATTTCTATTTTATAAATGCGAAATAATTTTTATTGATATATTTAATATCAATTTTTGAAACCTAATGTACGTTTTGCATGGTGCTTGATCTAAAAGACCAAAATTTTAGCCCATGGATGTTATAAATACGTAAAAAATTTCACATCTGTTTTTACACATGTGATTTTTTTATAATTTGTCAACAAAGCACCACTTATTAGTTCTTCAAGGCAGACAATATGAAAGTGATGAGTAAATAAACGAATTTTGTACCCAGGCAATATCTGATAAACTTAATAACCTTTGAAAGGATAGAATATATTCATATTTAACTGTTTTGCAAAAACAAAAAAACAGATGAGTTGCTTAATAAAATGAATTTGACTCAAAACTTATGTGAATTCATTTTAAAAAAGCAGGAGCTGTTCTATCTTAACTACATAAGAATAATCAATCTGACAGTAAAATTTAAATATTTATAAACTCAATGAAGAGGAATGTAAAAAAAAATTCATAAGAAAAATACAAAATAAGTCTCTTTTAGGAACAGCCTTTCTTTATACACATTATAGCAACAGTCAATAGTTGTTTTTGTGTTTTAAATAAGTTCTTAAAAGCTTTATAACAAATGTGAACAAAAATTTAGCATGTAGATAAATTGATAATTTCAGGAATATTTGCAATATATTTATGCAGGTTGTACATATACATATCTAATGAATATCATTAAAGATTCCATGATACATTTTATTTCTTACTGGATAGAAACTTGCAAGCTTGGCTAATCTTTCATGCAATATTCAGGACTACAAACACATTCTTTAAATAACCTGCAATGTAAAATATAAAAAGTACTTTGAATTATCTCAAACACTATAATTTCATTGAAAAAAATGAATATGAAATATAATTCATTAACTGAAATATCTTTTCCCACAATTCAATTTTCATTGTCACTCAACAAAATTAATGAAACGTCTTCATTTCAGAACAAAACTACATTAAACATTATTAAGGAAACTTTCTTTTCAGAAAACCTTACACATATCTTAGGACATTCTTTAAATTACAAATGTTTTTAAACATTGCGTTATACGTAGAGAATTGTAACTACTACAAAAAGAAATCAAAATGCAATATTTTAAAACAATCTGAGGTTCAGAGTTTTTAAAGGTACTTTATAAGCTTAAAAGACACTGAAATTACTAACGGAACAGCAATTGCTGCAAGTAAAAATAAAACAAATCCATAGATAAATTTTCTTTTTAAGCAGTCATATGAATATATTTATCCAAACTCTTTAATTCAGCATATTATAACATGTACAATAATTTCTAATAAAACCTTTAGGGTTCTTTGTTCCTGTAAATAAAAATATTTTGAAAGTAAAATATACGATTACCTTTAATGTACAAAATGAGGGGAAGTACAAGCAAACAAAAATGCATAACAATTAATGATTAAAACATGACGCTGAAAGAATTACCTATCCTATTTATAAAAAGGCTAAAATCTTCCTAGAAGTGACTAAGTCTGCTAACTACCTATCTGATTCACCACTTGTAAGAAATATTTATGCATCTACCTGCTAAGCTGTGAATGCTTTAATCAACTGATTTTTAAGTTAATATACCATTTATTTTCTATGTCTGGAATAAACACTAGTGCATGTAACAGCATTTTCCAATACAGGATGTTTTAAAGTGCCCCTGACAACTAATTAAAACACTTTTAAGAATTGTAAAATATATTATTATAAAAAAAAATAAAATTATTTTTTTCTGAAACCTGTAAAGTCCATAAATGTAGTTATTCTTTAAATGGAATAAGCAATAGGTATCAAGAATGTAAACATATAGCAGGACTGTTAGCCTTTACAATAAATGCTGGTTAGAGTACTGGAAAAAGGCTAAAAGTCTTCTTTAAAATGAGTAAAGCTGTTAACTAGTGAAACCAAGTGGTATCCTATTCCATAAAACATTATTTGTTAAGTATTTTTTTAAAACAAGCCATCGTTCTTAAAAAGACGCTAAAAATAAGGCGGTCAGATTATTAGATTGTGTAGGTCAGATCTTAAAGGGCTAAAAGCAATTTTCTTTAAAACATGCTATAGTGTATGATTTGCATGATGCTCTCAGTGAAAGATCAAATTGTTTATAAATGGATGTTAGAAACCCATAATCAATTTTATATATGTTTGAGCACATTTACTTTTTTACAATCTATTAACGAAGCAGCACTGAGCAGTTTATTAAGAAAACAATATGAAAGTTACGAGTAAATAAATGAATTTTTTGTCTACGTTTCCTTTTCATATTTTATTCCCAAATAACAGTTCGAATGATAAAAAGAATTCAATTTTAAATGTTCGACAGAAAAAAATCCAGCAAAAGAACTGCTTAATAAAATGAATTTGACTCAAAACTTACATTAGTGAATTCACAAGCAGCAGCAAATGTGCTATCTAAATAACATGAAAATAGTTAATCTTATTTTAAAGTTTAAATATTAACAAACTAAATTAACAGAAATGTAGAATGATTTTAGAAGAAATATATAAATCAACTGTCCATTTTTAGCAAGACCATATGTTTATACATTTCACAGTAACATTCAATATCTGTTTTTTAAATAAACGATTAAAAGTTTAATACTACATATCAAAACTATAATTTAACTTATAGTTATATTTCTCTTTCAGAATTATTTTGCAATCAAACATGTATATGCATATTGTAGGAATATAAATCTCTCAAATTTCGTTAATCTTTCCTCCAGGAAAAGCATACACATTTCTATGACTACTACAACCACATTCTTTCAATAACCTACAAGAATGAAAGTAAAACTTTTAGTAAAAAATAGTTTAAAAAATCTTAAGGACTATAATTTGTATGAAAAACAAACATATGATATAGAATTCATTAACTGAAATAAATTCTCTCACAAACGGATTTTTAGCAAGGTCATTTTTAGTAAGGCCATATGTTTATACAGTAGAAAGTCTCCAAAATCCTGACGTCCAACACTCAGAAAGTTTCACAATCCGGAAATTTTTTACCTTCAAAAAACCTTTCCTCCCACCCCCCCTCTCTCTCAAAGAAACCGCCGCGGCTTCTTTCTTAGGTTCTATTTCCGATTGTACTGTCTTTTACATAAGCTAACCTCTAGCGTATGGGAAGGAAAAAGGCGCCGGGCATTTCAATTCTTCCCCCCCCCCCTCCTCCAGCCTCTCCGCTGACGACTCGCTATGCATCAGTACGACTCTGCTGGCCGTCCTCGCTCACCCGTCTGAGAACATGCTTGGGTAGAAGGAAATGTTGGACAACTGGTTTTCCAAAGAAAGAATGCGATAAATTACGAAAGGCTTTCTAAGCGGCGCTCCTACATAATGATTCTGACCCAGGCGTGGAACGAGACGTCTGGGTCAAAGAACTTCGCATTCAGAGAGGAATCTACGCTTGTTTTTTTGTTTTTTAACTAGACTGGGGGCAGTGAACGAAACCACGTGGTATGACCTCCGATGCAGCTATAAAAAGGCCAGCCGGTCGGCTGCAGGCGTCATTCGCTCTTTTGCCTTGCTACGCACAAGACCTCTCTCACTTGTTCGCAACAACACTCCGTCATGCTTTTAGGAGCTCGGGAAAGAAGCTCTGGTATACGGAGAATTCTCCTCTTCGGGACACTCGTAAGAATTGTCCACAGTCAGATGGTCCACACGTTAACGGGCGTGCGTATGGCTGGATTTGAGGATGAAGCATTTCTTCCAGATTTTTCAGTTCAACTTCCGTAGGAAATGCGTTCTCCGTTTTTACGTATTTATTTTGGAAGCTTCACGCGATCAGTTCGCCCCAGTCCTTCTGTTATCCCGTTGGTCGGATCTCCTCGGATCGGCTGAAGAGATGGGTAGGGGATAAGAGCAAAATAAAACGTAAAAATAAGATTAACAAAATGTCGGGATGATAGCTTGGAAAAATCCAAGAGTGGTTTCCGATTATCATCACGGCATTTTAGTTGCAATTCTAAAAACAGAACCCAATCACCACCACACTGGTCAAGGTGTCGGGCTGGCAACCGGAGGGCTTGCGAGTTCGACCCTTGACCTCTGGCACTGACGCCCCCCCGCGCGTACGTGCTGTTCGTACGTCCGTGAGGGTTTCGCGCCAGATCCGCTAACGTACACGCCAAATCCGTGTACGTGTGCGTTAGCGCCGAATTCGTGCGCGCACGTGCCGAGCAAGCCCCCTCGCCAGTCGTTCCAGCAATGACTGAGGGGTGCCGATATTGAAGAGACGCGGGACCTTCCCCCATTTCTAGCGAATAAGTGTCTATTGTGGAGAGAATTTTTTGAAAGGGAGCAGATACACCCCCCTCGACTTCACGATTTCGGTTTGTCTGTCTATCAGTCTGAAGTCTACCGTCAGTAAATCAGTGGTGTAGTCGTAGGGGGACGCGGGGGGACGCCGTCCCCCCACTTTTTATTCTCAGGGGGGACGCTCATTTACAAGGTTGTTTCTTTTTTATAATTCTGTGAAGAACTTAAAATTTTCGTTTTGTTCGCGCGAGAGGAAGTGAATCGGTATAAAAATCAAAAGGAAACTTTTGACTGTTTGAATCGACTTTACAAATGGGATTGTAATTGTTTCTTAAACACTTCAGTAGTGAAAACTTATCCATAAGAATAGAACAGATTATAATCTTTCCGAACGCACTCTTGGTAAAAAATGTCTTTCCGAATGGCCGAAAAAGTGACAAAAAATCGGGGTAGCGAATAGTCACGTACCCATCCAAAAGAAAATCTGTCACTTTGACATTGGATTGTTTGTCTCACCATGGCACAGTGGTTATGTCACTGGAAATGGTACACGGGCGAAGTGTGAAGGCCCCGGGCTCAGGTCCCATTGCGCGTCCGTCGACTTAACCGTTCGGAGTTTTCCGTGGTTCTCTCCGATCCGAAACTTTGCGTAAATACGGGTTAGGACCCCTTAGAAAGACCCCCACGGAGGGCACCCCTTCTTGTGTTGTCTTTCTGACGAGGATTTATAAGCGGGCTTCGGGCGAAGCACACAAGTCCGCTATACATGTTCACAATAGCAACAACAACAGGGGCTTGTTGACAAATGTAAATGGAAAAAATTAAGTAGCTCCCATCGCGCGTACGTAACAATTCGGAGTTTTCCGTAGTTTTCTCCGAAACTTAGCGTGAATACGGGTTAGAACTCCTTAGAAAGACCCCCAATGGGGGCACCCCGCCCCCTTGTACTGTTCTTCTGACGAGGATTTACAAGAGTACTTTGAGCCAAGCACACAAATCCGATTACATGTTCGCAACAACAAATTAAGTAACTTAGACGGTTGATCAAAAAGACTTAGTTTAGACTATTAACAAGTAATCAATAATTTAACAATGAGTTCATTTTAATTAATTAATAAACAAATGATGGTTAAATTAGTTTTATGGGTTGTTTAAAGAATAATTACAATTAATGGATCCGATATGTTTAGGTTAAATTTCGTCAAAAATGAGCGTCCCCCCACTTTTTTTCTAAGGACTACAACACTGCAGTAAATATGTAGATCACTAAAACATTCACTAGATATTTTATTCCTACGTACGATTAAAGGTATCCTATTGCAAAGGTTGTGCGTACCATTTATATAGTTCTTTTACAGGAGACCTCAAAAGAATACTATATGGCATTACGCGCTGTGGGCAGTCATTAATAAAAGCGTAACTTGCCTTAACACATCACAATACACTCAATTTGTTCATTTAAGCGCGAGTAACGAATTTTCAAAATGCCCATTGAAATCGTCATAGCTTAATATTATCACATTACATATTTTTGTATTTCACGCCAAATAATGAAAATATCGCTAAGCTGGATTCATTTTTCGAACCTTTTCGCACAATATTTGGTGATTTATAGCAAAAGTCTGCAATATTGGCGACTTTTAGCTCAACTTTTGCGCGAGACACACGATCGTCATTAGATCAGTAAATATATAGTAGGACACTATTGTGCTTCAACTGGGTGCCTGTCTCTAAAATGTCATTGACCGTAATGTATTGGAATTATTTTGAGTACTCCTGTAGAAGAATATTAATGATATAGACACTATTTTTGATTGAGAGCTTTATGTCCTAATTGAATTTTGTTAATGTTACGTTACATTACGCTTTAAATACTAGAAAAATGTAATGAACGTTGTGTAAAAAAATATCTGGAAGTAATAGATGGACGTGGAAATGCCGACACTTGTAAGGAAAAAAAATGGCGCTTGTGCAGGTCCATAGCTAAACCGTTTTTATAAAAAAGAGACTAATAATTCAAATATACCTATACACATGTACGCAAAGAAAAAAATGCAAAATATCAAGAATATCATTAACAAGAAAGGTCACTTACGCCAAAAGTATCGATCATGATACTCTTTCCAACAGAATATTTTTGTATTTAAATCTGACGAGAATTTAGTTTAGTGGCTATTAAGCAAAGTTGCAAGAGTACTATCGGCCGTGGGGGGATGCCATGGGCTGTGAACTTTTTTAAGGGTGTCTAAAGCGTATTCACGTTACATCTAGAGAAAATTGCCCCAAACTCCAAATCGTTAGATCTACAGCCGCGCGGTCGGCCAGAGAGCGGTGCGCCAGTGCGACGAGGGGGTTCACCACCACTTATGGACTAAAGGGGGGAGGCGAAGGTGTGAACTCCTCCCCCTGAGAAAAGAGAAACTACATGAACAAAATAAATCAAGCACTTTTAAACTCTTAAACTTGAATATATATATATATATATATATATATATTGTACCCTTGTACCTTTACACCCACTATTTCCAAGTTACATAGGCGGTGGTCTAATTAAAGGTCACTGATACGGTAAGAATTTTATAGTATGAATAATAATAATCAGTAATATGTGTGAACGTCTATTCATTTTGTCCAACACAGAGCAAACCAGAAACCTTATTTCTTTGAAGCGAACTACCTCATTCCTCCTTCCTTTAAAAGTACCATAATCATCATGCTTAAAAACAGATATACAATTAGGTTAAAAGTAAGGCTGAAGCATACTTGTATTTCCGTTGCGGCAGAAATAAAAATGGTAGAACTAAGTACAGGGTTTTTTTTTGGAGTTTAATGGCTTTTAAAAGAGCGGTAGTAGTGGGTCACTATTGAGAAAAGCTAACGACGACAGAAATCGCCATACAGATGAGAGGAGCTCTTACTGTGAGCGTGAGTAAAAGAAGCCTTAAAGCAATCTCTCTCTCCCTAATTGTAAATCAGTCTTCATTCTTTCAAAGCTTAGCGCGTCATCAACGACCCGCCTTTCCCCTTGTCTTAACTTAAAGCTGAACCGCTACAAAATTTGAATCACCTCAGACCCGCTTATCTTCTTTCCGATACCCTTCGCCTCTTTGTCTCTCACAGGGCAAACTTTGTCTCAGGACAAGTTTTCGAACTCCTTGAAAAATTTGATCGCGACAAAATTTGAGGGGTAGGACAAGACTTTGAGCCACCCCATAAAGCTAAATTAATTCCCGAAAATAGCTAAATGTCAAATAATATTTATTCATTACTTCACAAAAACTACGTATATGTATTTCGGAACTAAAATTATTGAGCTAATTCCTGGTAAAACATTTCTATCACGCTTGGACAACCCCACTATGGCCGAGTAGATTAGACATTCAGAATGGTAGACGGCTGAGGTGTGAAGGTTCACGGTTCGAGCAGGGCCATCATCATTCTAGCGGGCCTACTTGTGCACTCCGAAAGAGGCCTACGGATGTTTTCTCATTGGTTCGATTCGGCCGTTAGATGACGTGTCTAAGTGCTGGAACCAATAAGTGAACATCCGTAGGCCTCTTTGTAGGATTCATCGGGGTGCACAAGCAGGCCTGGTAGAATCACGATGACAGAAATTTTTCCGAGTCGCGTTTTGAGGAACAAATTCCTACCCCCCTCACAAAAGCTCCTATCGCGAAATGCGATCGCTCGCGTGTCCGTTCACGGCTACCTCAACTAAAAGGCTATGGCACTTCTCCCGCTCTTAGCTAATGACGTCACAGCACCAGTGCGGGTTTATCTGGACTTCCACGAAAGAACATTACATGTATACAAAATACAATATTGCGTCTATTAAGTTTTAATTAAATATACATATTTTGCGTCTATATTTTACTAAGGATCAAATATAAGTGTAAAACAGTAACAATACGTGGGATTCATACGAAATATACCGCTTTAAAAATACTTAGAAAAACTTTCACAAAACTTTATAAGATGAATTTGGAATTTTTTAAATTACTCTAATTGAGTAGAACCAAATAATTTAAATTTCAGCATTTTAATCACAGATAAATAAGTGTTTGACTGTAGGAAAAAATTGAAGAACATACAAAATATTAAAAAATATTCGTATACTACAAAGGAATGCAAGAAATATTTTTTGAAGATATATAATGTTTTAATAGCTATATTGAAAAACTCTTAAAATTGAGATATTGAAATACTAAGACACTTA
>JAWZYV010017640.1:0-34571 GCA_038373885.1 Cheiracanthium punctorium | reverse complement strand
GTAATTTGGATCGCAAAAGAAAAAAGAAGCAAGATAATTCATGTTAAAAATTTATGGTCGATGTATTTTAAGACCTTCCAACCGTTTTTTGAGTTTTTTCTGGCATAACTAAATATGTTTACAATCTATGGTCATAATCACCCCACAGTTTTTTGACAATGTTGGATAATTAGGACCATGTTACTAAAATACATGCCGTTCAGGCCCTGAAAAAGTTACATGCTTGTTCATGATATCACCTAAAATACCTCAAGAAAATATAAATTTAAAATATTTCATTGTGTATATTATTGGACGTATAAAGATATTTAAAACTTATTTTTTTAAACATCAAAATGCTTAAAATTTTCTGTCCATGACCAGTGAAACAGAGTCTGATGAACTTACCAAGACATTTATACCAGAGAAGAGTCTCTAATAAAATAAATGATAATACACAAATACAAAACAAGTCTTTAGACCATAGGCATTTCCTTAAAACAACAAGTTGCTTTTTCATAATGAAAAATAACTATATAAGAGCACACACGAATACCCAAGGACGGTAACAACGTATTCTGGCCTTTGTTTTTTTACTTATTTTTCTTTTCAAATTTTTTCAATAATTCTTACAATCAATGTTTTTTTCTTTTATAAGAAGATTGGACGTTTCAACTTACCTTGTCAGCAACACACCATTTTGATTGAATAAGCAGAAATCCTAAACTTATTACTCCTTTTTTATAAATTATTTCCGCACCAGCGTAATTTTAATAACTAACAAAAGTAAGAACAGACGTCTAAATTGTTCCAATAAAATTTAAAAGTGTAAGTATCAAAAGAAATCAAGTGATCATAGTTACAGCAATTATGATCGTAATTAAAACTCACTTTTTCAATTTTGCGATTTCATTTGGTTAATTATGATCTCTGTGATGCAGCTCATCACATATTTTAATTAGTTCTAATTTTGTTTTCTCTATTGTAAATGCAATGTTCTTTGCAATTTGTTTTAAAATCTCTATCTTTCTTGACGCTATGCTATCTTATTTTCGGTTTGTATGTATGTAACTTTGGATTTCCATTAAAATTTTATTCTTTCTTCGGTAGGCGTCTAAGAGTCGTTTTTTCCCCTACTGTGTTCTCTTCAAAGTTTTTAAACAGGCATTCAAAAAATTTTCTAAGTTTACAAGCTCTTTTGATCATCTCATGTTCGCGAGTCTGCATTTGAAATTTATTACAACTAAATTATATCTTACTCCAGACAAGAGTTTTTGCAAATTGGCGACCTTTCTTTCCTACTCCTGGCTCTATCGCCAAGTTGGCTTACTGTGTTCTCATGCCTTTTCCTCATGTAACACTATTTCCGATGTGAAGCCGCGCTTGCTGTTTATACTGTCAGACACCATTATAACAGCTTTTTCTATTCTAAATAAATTACTTTAAAACCTATCTTGACTGCTAATTCACTTGAATGCCACTTCAGGTTAATTGCGAAGGAAATGTAAACTGGACAATCATTATATTCTCTACTATAAAATTAATTTCACGTTCAACTATAGCATAATCGCCTTAAATTTTAAGCGAGTCCTTCTACGGAAAGAAAATATTTATTAGATGTTCCTTAAAGTAAAGATTTCCACCTGATGGATGAAAACAATATCTTTCCTATAACTGAAAAGTTAAAAAATCACACGGATGAAATTCGCAAAAAATGGACTTAACAGTTTCTCAAAATAGAAAGATAATAAACGTACGAATGAACACTATTCAGAATAAAAATTTGACACTAGTTTTGTTTACTTCATTTTTCAATACGTTATGAGAAATAAATAAAGAATCATGAAACCTGAAAGCATTTAAGATGTTATATAAAAGCGTTTTAGACCGATTTAAATTAATTATATTGACAAGACTTCCCGGAAAGAAAATGCAACAGCTTCAAATCTAAAAATATTTAAGACGTTCCAGAGCATTCTGACCATTCCTTCCTTGGGAGAAAACATCAAAAACAGAGAATTCCCAGGGTTTTGAGAAGTCTCACATATGTGGCTCATATTAAATTTCTGGATGATAAAAACTGAGAGCCTTCCAAATCTCAAATAGTATAAAATTTATTTCTATATAAATTTACTCCCAGTGCCTTAAAATAAGGAGAGGCGCTTCTTTTTGATCCAGTAAACAGAGTCTGTTTCTGCAGTATGTTCCTTTAATTTGAAAAATGTTTCTTCGTGTTCTGAATTAGTCACGATCGAATAGTTATGCTGTAATATTAGATTTTGACTGGATACTCTTTTATTACAACCGGACTGGGTGAAATATGCCAGATATATTCATTTACAATTTATAAATTATGACGGAAATAAATGTGACCTTTCACTAGAAATATTTTTTTTAACTATGAAACTACATTGGAGAAATTACTGACATATAATTCCAACATCCCGAATGTAACAAATTTTGAAACAAATAAATCTGATTTATCTGGTGTTGAATATTTCTCCCCTTTTCTAATTTTGTAGTATAAAGGGAACTGCCATATTTTTATGCTGAAATATGTTGAATTTCTAAGTAAGCTTCTTGCTGCGAAAGTTTCCTCCTAAATTTGTGTCTCGTTTGAATTTTTAATGCCTCAGGATTTGGTTTTTCAGTTCCCTATGTATGTTCGTCTATGTTTATGTTCACTATGAGGATGACTATTCAAAAACATTTTTCTGAACGAATTTTGGAATTCCATTATTCTAAAAGATAGAAAAAAATGTTATACAGACAGATGGAATCAATTTTCCAATGTGCTGTTATTAATTATTGATGCACGCAATACGTACAAAAACAAATTAAAATAATCATCCGAAGAAATACGTGCTCAGTTTATAGTAAGGAAGTGCTATTGTTATTGTTTGTTAATGTGAATAGTTAGTCTTTCAGAAATAGTTTAGTTAAAAGAAATAACTTTTTTTTTCCTCTGTGATTAACACTTCGAGTGCATAAATACCTCAGCTGAAATTTTTCTTCTTAGCGGAGATTAGTGACTTTTGTCATTTCAAGTGTTTACACGTTTCAAGCGGTTTCAAGTTCAAAATTTCATAAGTTTATATAAGTATAATTTGATGCTTATGTAACGATACAAAAAAATGAAGAAATCAAATGAAGTTCCAAAAATGACTGATCGATTTTGAAAGTCAATAAAAGAAGACGGAATGCGATAGAGATATGTAGCGTTTGCGGCCTTATGCTCAGGAAATCAGGTAATTTTATCCCACCAAATTTCAAATTTAGTTAACATTTCTACAAAGAGATGGCGCTGCAGGCTATCTGTAGCAGGTATAGTTAAAACGAAGTATTTCATCTCGCCATTCCGTAGTTCGTCGTCAAGCTGATAGCGTGTGCTGTTGAGATTGCAAGACCGTTCTACCAAAATGTTTTTTTCCGTTGAACAGCGGGTATTTATTGTGTTAGAGTTCCACCGCCTGGAACACAGTTTTGTTCAAACGAGGCGTGTGAGGCAGATTACACAGGTTCTTTACCTCAAAACAAAGCCGTGATAAAAGATCAAGCCATCGTAAAGTGGCATTTTCATTTTATTTAACATATCAACATATATAAAGTTCAAAAATATAAAGTCCTGCGGTGGCCGGGCAGACCCCAAAGAGACGCAGCTTTTCAGGTCAACAGCAAAGCGAAAAATGAGTAGAGAAAACTCAAGCCAAGGGAGTAGTAACAGAAGTAAAACACGCGAAAGGGCACGCCAAACAACGTGCGAAAACAAAGAGGTGCCAGTAGGCGTTAAATACATTCTATATACTTATTTTTGAATCTCCTACGCGCCAACAGGATAAAACAAAAAATCCATCAGCTGAATTGTAACCCAAAATGAAAGCCAATGTTATTTATAGATTTGGTGCCTTATATGGTCATAAACAAACCATCGAAAATGAAACGCTAGGGTTTCATTTTCGATGGTAGCAAAAGTGAAATAAAAAAAAAGATAAATGAAAACGGAAGATTGCTTTTAAATAAGGAAGGTGCAGAAATAAAACTTTACAGGCGAAGCGAAGAAATTCCGAATCGAAAGTGCAAAGAATAAATTTTGAACACGGATTAAATTTAGAAATAATTAACAAGTAATTGATAATTAAGTAATTGATAATTAAAATAAGATATGTCATGATCTGCATCACAAGGCGCAGTTTCCAAAGAAAATTTCATGTGAAAACGGGTTGTCAGACAATGTGATAAGGAGAAATTCGAACGAACGAGGAGCGTGAACGATGACCGTATTGGAAATGTCGGCCCGCCACGCCTTTCAGTTACAGAGTCGAATGCTGAAGCCGTACAGCAGGTTATCCAACAGTGACCCCGGACTTCAGTACGCCGTGTTGCATCTTGTACTGGACTCCGAAGAATGAGCACTCACCGTCTCATGTGCCACAGCCTTCACATGTTCCCGTAGAAAATCCACACTAACCAACCACTCAGTCCAAATGCCATTAATGCAAGCTATAACTTCGCGAATGCCATACTGCAACTTGTGGATGACGGTGAACACGATGTTGGCAACATAGGTTCTCAACAATGGTTCTCATCTCAGACGAAGAGTATTTTCACCTCGATGGCTATGTCAACAAGCAGAACTTGGTAATTTGGGGAAGCGAAAATCCTCATATTGCCAACCTTCATCCCTGCATTCACCAAAAATAATGGTATGTGCTGTAGTTTCCTCCAAAGGAATAATAGAGCCATTTTTTCGGAATGAACCGTTTAATGCTGTACGATATCTTGGGATTCTGGAAGAATTTCTGGGGATTCACGCTGCTTTGGACGGCTGTTCGGATGACTCCTGGTTCATGCAAGTTGGTGCTCGTCAACATCGAATGTCTGCAGTATTTGATTTCTTGAACGAACATTTCAGTGAGCAGGTAATTGCCTTGGATTATGACATGCATACAGGAAGTGGCATGACATGGCTTCCTTTTTCGCCAGACTTGACGCCCTGCGATTTTTTTCTTTAGGGGTACCTGAAAGATTTGGTATATCGCCAAACTCCACAACTAATTGCAGAGCTGAAGCAGCCCATCTGTACTGCATGTGAGACGATTCCAACTGACATGTTTGAACGGATGTCTGGAAATGTTTACCTCAGACTGCGCTACGTTGTTGCAGGAAATGGGGGTTACATTGAAAATGTCATTGTTTTGTTATTTGCAACAGTCCTTGCAAAATTTTCACACCGGTTTTTATTTTTTCTTAGTTTTCAGCGCCACCTGTGGGTGAAAATATTATCTAAATTTGAAATTTCGTGGCATAAAATTCTCCGATTTCCTAAGCATAAGGCCGCAAACGATAGATATCTATCGAATTCCGTCTTTATTTTGGATTTTCAAAATCCATCAGTCATTTTTTAACACCTGGTAAGTATTTTGGCAAAATGATTTAAAATCTCCAAATTTGGCATAATAATTTAAAATTCAAAGAAATGTTAATAATTTTCAGAAAATTTGTTGGTGATTGCATATTTGAATTTCTGATATCTTACATATCTCTTTTTTAATACCAGCACTGTAATTCAGATTATTACGGAAACGGTTTTAGGATAAAACTAGCTGTATGCCCCGTTCTTCGCACGGGAATGAATGGATTCTTTTTTTTTATATTACGGTTTCTTTTAATTACTATTGATCATAATGAATAGATATAGCAAAATTGCTATCGCATAAATATTATTTGCGTTCAATAATTATGCATAAAGAATTTCATGGCGTTCGTTTGAACGGTCAAGAAGATGATTCGGCGCAGCGCCATCAACTGTCGAAGTTTTTGCAAAATGTATAGCATCAAAATATTTTCATGTTCAAATATCTATGTGTACGGATTTTCATAGCAAACAATTTAACGCTCAAGATACGCTGCAGCGTTATCTAGTGGCGAATTAAAGTAATAATACGCTACAGCGCCATCAAAGGGCAAGTTAAGCGAAAGGGATAACGCGAAAATATTCTCCGTGTTCAAATGTGTATGTATACCAATTTTCAGAGAGGTTAGTTGAACGATCAAGATGTTGATTGCTCAAGTGCTATCTAGTGGCGAGTTAAAATAATAAAGTGCTGCAGTCAGGGGCAGATTTGCCGAGTTGGGGGCCCTGGGCAAAAGCTTAATTAGGGGACCCTCTTTCGAAAGCTTTTTCAAAATTTACAAATTTTTAAAGTTAAAGAACAATTTTGGGGCCAGTGCGCTTCCCCCCGAATGCCCTCCCGTAAATCAGGCCCCGGCTGCAGTGCCATTAAGTGGTGAGTACATCCAAATGAATACTAAAAAAATATTCTCTCTGCTCAAATGTGTATGTATACCAATTTTTTAAGGTGATCGGGCGAACGGCTTTGAACTTGGTGCGCTGTATCGGCATCTAGAGGCAAGTCATAGCAAAATAGATAGCGTAAACGTGTTCTCCGTGCTCAAATATCTGTGTGTACCAATTTGAACTGTACAGGAGGCGAGTTATACCTAAATGGATGCGGCAAAAATGTTCTTTTCGTTCAAACATCTATATTTACTAATTTTCTTTGGGAGCAGTTGAACAGTCCTGAAGTTATTGGTTTGAAGTGACATCTAGTGGCAGGTTATAGCAAAATGGATAACACCAAAATATTCTCCGTGTTCGAATATCTATCTATACCAGTTTTCATAGCTATCAGTTGAACAGTCTTTATATGCTGCAGCGTCATCAAGCGACGAATTAAAGTAAGAAGTTGATACGTTGCAGCGCTATCTATTGGCGAGTTAAAGTAATGATGTGCTACAGCAGAATGAAGTAGCTATTTATAGCAAAATGGATAACACGAAAATTTTCTCCGTGTCCATGTATCTAGCTATATCAATTTTCATAGAGATCAATTAAACGGTTATGAAGTTGGTGCGTTGCATTGCCATCTAATGGCGAGTTAAAGTAGTAATGCGCTGCAGTGTCATCTAGTAGTGAGTAACAGCTAAATGAATAGTTAGAATGTATTTTCCGTGCTCAAATGTGTAAGCATAAAAATTTTTATGGCGATTGGTTGAAGGATATAGAAGTTGATGCGCTGCAGCGCCATCTTGCGCCTAGTTATAGCAAAAGAGATAGCGTAAAAATATCCTATATGTTTATATATCCATGTGTACCAATTGTCATCATACTCGGTTGACCGGTATTTTCACAGCAAACGCTTAAACGAAATAGAATTCGGCGTTCTGCAGCGCCATCTAGCAGCAAGTTACTGCAAAATGGAAAGTGTAAAAATATTCTGCTTCTTCAGATATTCGTGTGTACCAATTTTCATCAAAATTGGTTGAATGGTACTTGCATAGGAAGCGGTCGAACGGAATAGAATTCGATGTACTGCAGCGCAATCTCGCAGCAAGTCGTGGCAAAACAGACAGGTGTAAAAATATTCTTAGTGTTCAAATATCCATATGTACCAATTTTCGTCAAAATAAGTTAAACGGTACTTGCATAGGAAGCGGTCGAACGGAATAGAATTCGATGTACTGCAGCGCCGTCTAGCGGCAAGTCATGGCAAAATGGATAGTGTAAAAATATTCTCCGTGTCCAAATATCTATACGTGCCAATTTTCATAAAAATCGGTTGAATGGTATTTTCATAGCACGCGGTCGAACGGAATAGAAATCAATGTACTGCAGCGCCGTCTAGCGGCAAGTCATGGCAAAATGGATAGTGTAAAAATATTCTCCGTGTCCAAATATCCATACGTGCCAATTTTCATAAAAATCGGTTGAATGGTATTTTCATAGCACGCGGTCGAAAGGAATAGAAATCGACGTTCTGCAGCGTCATCTAGCGTCAAGTTACAGCAAAATGGATAAAGAAAAAATATTCTACGTCTTCAAATATCCGTGCGTACCAATTTTCGTCAAAATTGGCTGAACGGTACTTGCATAGCAAGTACCGTTCAGCACTTGCACCGCAAGTACCTACCAAGCGGTGGAACGGAATAGAATTCGACGTTCTGCAGCGACACCTAGCGGCAAGCTAGAGGAAAATGAATAGCATAAAAACCTTCTCCGTGTTCAAATATCCATAAATAGCAATTTTCATCAAAATTGGTTGAATGGTATTTTCATAGCAAGCTGTCCAACGGAATAGAATTCGACCCTCTTCAGCGCCACCTAGCGGCAAGTTATATCAAAATGAATTGCGTAAAAATATTCTCTGTGTTCAAATATTCATACTTACCAATTTTCGTCAAGATAGGTCAAACGGTATTTTCATAATAAGCGGTCGAATAGAATTCGACGTTCTGTAGCGCCACCGAGCGGCGAGCTAAAGTAAAATGGATATCATAAAACCCTTCTCCGTGACAAAAGACTTATGTGTACCAAATTTCATGGTGACCGGTCCAACGGTTTTGGAGTTTTTCAACGTCATACGCACATACATAGTCACCCACATACCCACAAACATTCATTTTTATATATATAGATAACACATCGAAATTGCTAGTTCCAGAACACTCTAGAATATTCAAATAATTTGTTCTTTTTCACTTGTCAAAATAACTTGAATTTGTTTCAGGTAAAATGGTTCGCAGACGATAATTGCTTGAGTTTCAGTTTTTCTGCTGATATGGCAACAGACGATAAACATGAAATTTTAATATTTTATTGGAGTTGAAATTCAGACTTCTCATGAGTTAAAAAAGGACAGAATATATATTTTTTCACATTTTCGCCACCCACAACCACCCACTTCCACCCACCGCGACAAACTCCCTTACTTTCACCGTGAGACCAAAGGGTATTTACCACCCCAAGGGGAAGTTAATTCGAGTGGGTGGGGATAGAGAAAACCCTGTCTTTACAAACGAACAATAGCATTTTATATATATACTAGCTGCGTGCCCGTTCTTCGCACGGTAGGAAACGAAAATTTTCCTTACATGTGTAATTCGAAATTATTCGTGATGTGGAATTTAAAAAAAAAAAAGAGCAAAATTATTTGACTCTTAATGTAAAGTTTGTGTCATGAGTACTAACCTGATCATTGCAGTATAATGACTCAAAAAACTACGTCAGTGTCATTCACTATCAAAAAAGTGGAAAGCTTAATGGTTTGCAGAGAACTCCTGGCTTTCAAAATGTCTTATTTCTACATCATACTGTTTTTTAGGCTCAAGTTGTAGCATTAAATACCTAAGACACTACATGAAATGGAGCACCATTTATTTCTTTCCGAAAATGTACCATATAAGGAAAGTATTGCAATCATGAAAAAAATTCGACTTCGAGATTTTGGTGTATTTACACGTTTTGAGGTCTTCTGAATTCATTTATGCTATTTTCAAGAGATGTTTTTAAAATAGCTGCGCACCGGCTCTTCATACGGGAAGAAGGGAATATTTTACTACTAAAATCATATCTGCATGTGACAAAACAGAATTTCATTTTTAAAAAAGTTCAAGTAATCTCTACTGTTGAAATTACTGCGGGATATATTAACGCTAATTAGAATTACTTTTCGTTTAGTTGGTTGTAAGACAACCGTTGAAAAAGGATAAACACTTTTAATTTCATGAAATATTTACTAACGTGGTACATTGCGATTTATTCATACTATCTTTACAAATCTAATAATACTGCCTATTACGTACATTAATACTATCTATACTCGCTTCTCCCTCTTCAAGGCTCCCTTAAAAGAAACAGCTTCGATTATTTGGCCTCAAAGGGATCTTTTGATTCTGTGGCGATTCTTTGCAATTTACGCATTAGCATAAATAATAATCATTTCACATAATGATTGCCATTAAGGAAACTCTCCATATATATTTAATTTATACATAGTTTTATAAGATTGGCATATTTAGCGCAGTAAACCATTTCATCTTACTGTGGGGAGAAAATATCCAAGGGGTGCCATTTTAAATATCCAATAGCGATATCTTTTATATCCTCCATAGTCCTGTCTCCTGAAAAACATCAAACTGTGTAATCTCGAGGAGCTACTTATTCCCATTTTAATTGTGACAGGGCGTTAGAGTTGCAGAGTTTACAAATTTCACACATTTTTTTTTTAATTTATGACGTCACTGTTTGACTGCCGTAAAGGATACCCCGGTAGATTAATTTCGGAGTTACTTTCGATATTTCGCATAATTGTTTTCAAACGGTATCATTAAAACTTTGCGTGACCTTTATGGAGGAACGTAATTCAACGTTAAAATAAAACTATACTCGCAACCTGCATGCGTATGTTAGGCAACGCCTGCGCTAAATTAAATGCCAAAAATAAAAATAATAAATAGAAAAATTTTAATATATCGCGCTTTGAAACGAACTTTGTAACTTTTAAAATGAACATTTTCAGCGCCGTGAAAACATTTCAATTTTTAAATAAGCACCGGATTAAAATACCACTTCTAATAATAATAATCGTGAATTTCTTAGTTCATTTCTACAGTAAATTTTAATCAAAATATCGTCTCCCTGTGTTGAAAATAGAGCTGGAATAAATGAGTTAAAATTATGGCGTAATTTTTAGGTATCTTAAAGCATTTGACGTCATAGATCCTCACTTGCGAATTGAAATTCTGATATCCCATTTAAAAACTCGATTGGTTGAAAAAACCCTTTTTTTCTAATCCTTTCTGTGGCAACAACCAAACATAAATTCTCGTGCCGTGATCGCAATGTAATGAATGGCGTAAGATCGCGTTGATGCTATTAAATTCTAAACATTAGGCTGCATTAAAATTCGTAAAAAATCATCTAATTTACATAATTTTTTCGTTTTTATTTTAAAAGAGGGAGAAAAGAATGTTTCACGATTTGTCAAAATATCTAAAAGTTATGACGGATAGAATTCAAGATGCGACAGTTTTAAAATTATTTTACGAAAAAAAATCGTGAAGCAGATGTTTAGTAAAAAAATTCCTAAAAATCGGTAAATCAGGTTAAGTATTCAGAACAAACTGTTTTTAAAAGAAAATTTTCTCCTCTATCCGATGATACAAATGCCGTTTTGCTGCGAGCGTAATTTCCGCCGTTATTACGAATTAGGCGAGAAAAAATGCCAAAAATCGCATAAAACATAAAATAAAAAAAAAATCTAGGTCGAATTTTGAAAAAATCGCTTCGAGGTGCACAACTACATATTTACATCTTCCCGAATACCAAATTTGGTGTTTCTAGGTGTAGCCGTTTGTCCGTAACGCTGCAGACAGACACACACACACACACACACACACACACACACACAGACACCTTCTTTTATAATAAGTAGAGATTAAGATTAGTGTGATTATTAGGGATGGACGCGAGACGTGCGAGACGAGAATCGGGGCTGTCTCGTCTCGTCTCGCAGTGGTAAACCTCTGTTTCGTCTCGCGTCTCGTCTCGTCTCGCAAACACTGTGTCTCGTCTCTCGTCTCGCAAAGAAATTGCTGTCTCGTCTCGCGCACGCGAGACGTCTCGCGAGTCTCGCAAAATTAAGGACTGCGATTTCTTTACCATTTTATACTAACTTATTATTGGGATTTTATTGAAAATTAATATTAATAATAACAATGACTTACATATAGCCACATTAGTAGATATATTAATAACTATATCTGCATATATCGGTATTGAAGTGAAAGAAATTGAGATTTAATCCGTATATATAATGTCACACCGAAAATATAGTATTTATTTTTATTTACTAGCCCGTTCTTCGCACTGTAGTAAACGAAAATTTTCCTAACATGAGTAATTTCAATTAATTCCAGTGATGTGGAATCTAAAATAAAAGCAAAATTATTTGACTCTTGATGTAAAGTTTGCGTCATGAGTATTATACACCGGCATCAATTGCAATATAATGGACTCAAAACAAGTACGTCAGTGTTCAATTCGCGATCTGAAAAAGTGAAAAGCTTAGCGGTTTGCAGAGAACCTCACCCGACCTTTCAAAATGTGTTATTTCTACATCATCACTGTAGGTTCTACATTTATACTGTTCAAGTTGTAGCATTAAATACCTCAGACACTACATGAAATGGACAACCGTTTGTTTTAAAATAGCTTTGCACCCGCATCGAGTCATACGAGACAGTAGCGAAATATTTTACTTAAAATTCATATCCTGGCATTGAGACAAAAACAGATATTTTTTTTTTTAGTTCAAGTAATCTCTACTGTTTGAAATTACTGCGGGATTATAATTAACACAAATGTAGGATTACTTATCGTTCAGTTGGTTGTTAAGATAACCCTGAAAAAATTTAATAAACAGGAACACTGCTTAGTCTTTATGTAAATCTCTACTATTTACTTTACCGTCAATTGTTCAAGTCTCTTAAAATATGTGTAATTTTTATATTAAATTAAAACAAGATTATATTAACGATAATTATAATTATTTGCCTAATATTTCCAATAACATTACCGTGCGTGCATTTTAAGATTTCATTATAGTATCTCAGTTGGTTAATAGACGTCTTATTTTTTGTTTATATTTTAAATTACTGAACAGTTAATTTGTTGACGACTATCCGTTTGTACTTTTCCACAATAATTTTTAGCGATAGTACTACAGTCGTTATGGTCGCCCTGTATACAGAAAAATTAAACCAAAATCCCCCTAATGTATATCCAGTGTGGATTTTTTTTTAAAATGAAAAGACATCTAACAGGCGAAGATAATTTTAGAATAGGAACCCAACTGCAAGATAAAATGATGGGCAGGAAGAAAATTTATAAAAGTTTTGCAAGCTGAAGGAAGGGAAAACATGATAATATAAACGAAAAGGGAAATAGTTTTTAAAAAAATTGCTTGCATTTCTTTCCGTCCGATATTAATATATAAGAATAAAAAATGTCATTTTAATCTCTTTTAAATAGGCCAACAATAGGGATTTAACCGCCACTAGGAAGTTGTTACCAGGGTGGGCGCCCCCCCCCCCCTACGCACGCCGCAACGTGCGGGAAAGTTTGAGGATAATATCGGTACAAGGATATTTCAACCAAGGATATTCAACCATATTTCAACCTACTCAGACTAAGCATCAATGCGAATGCAAGTTGCTCTGCTTCTAATCTCTCTCTGTTATACCTGAAACCCGATTATCACAGGGGCAAGGGGGGGGGCGGTAGTCCGGTGCCCCTGAAGAAAAAGGTGGTCCATATATATCCCGATTATCTAAATTATAAATTCATATGTACTGAAATAGTATTTGTGGGGAAAAAACTGAATTTCCTCTATAATATAGGTATTACCTAATTGTCTATCACTAGATCAAGTTAGAGATATTTTTTGGGGGTGATAAATACGATGTGATTAAAGTATAAAAACTACAGTTAACTGAAATGCAATTTTCGAGTACAACAGCGGTCAAAACTGGGTTAAAATACTTAAAAAAGGGGTGCTCAGTAAAGGGGCCGAATGCGTAAAAAGGGGATAGTAAGGGGGGCCCCAAACTTAATGCCCGGGCCCCGTCTAAAAGTGGTCAGATTTGAACATACCGTACCGCCTTTCCTATCTATACTATTAAAATCTGTGCGCGTCTGTGTGTGTGTGTGTGTGTGTGTGTGTGTAGCATCATCTCCTCCTAAACGGCTGGGAGTTGAGTTTCGACCGAGGTATCCACGAATTCGGGAAATTTCGAGAAAGAACCTCCGCTAATTTAAATTTCGAAATTCGAATTATTTTAAGAGATATTGATAAAAAACCCCGTAAAAAACGCTAATTTTTCTCTTCGCAATACCGCGATTGTAACCCCTGCAGTGAAAATGTGAGAAAAAAGCATCGAGGTTGCCATGTTTGGCTATTTTGTTAAATTATTTAGACTCCTGCAGTAAAAATAAAAGAATAATGATTTTTTTTTCTGTTTAGATTATTTACAAAGTTATTTTTTAATTTAAATATTGCGTTCATGTGAAATCAGAGCAGGAATTCAATGTTTTTTATGTGTACAAGAATAAGGGATTGAGAGATTTCCGAGACTAATATGTATATTTTTTAGTTTGGCGAAAAAAAAAAATGCTCATTTGGCGATTTTGAGAAAGTAGTAGGTTCTACCGTTTTGCACAGTTTTGGGCTTGGCGCAAATTACTGAGAGCGTAACGAAATAGTATTTTAAATAACAAGTATAAGTTTTACGGCGCTATACTTCGATGTTTCATATAGAAATAATGCAGTTATTAAGGCGATTTTAAACGATCTATAGAATTTTCACCAAATTAAGTAAACTGATTTAAGTTAGAGGAATTCCGCTAAATTTCAGAAAATTGAAATTCTCGCATTTTGTACATGGTAGTTAACGGTGATTAAAATCCGTTATAGTTAATAATAATTTAAATAACTGCTAATTATCAATAATATGTCTGCATTAAATTTTGGCGATCGAACCATATAAATGATAGATAACTATTTCCCATTTTGATTGCTGTTAAATCAATGCTTCGAATCATTCCCTGAAAACAAAAAAACCTCGCAAAATGGCGTATTTTGGCATTTGGCGATCGAAGTACTGTGTAATAAATAATTGATTCTTATTTGTTAAAGCAGCGCTACGGAAGTTTCTTTTACTAAAAGCTGTTAGAAAGCGTAATTAATACTGTCTAATATATTTTTTTTTTTTACGAATTGAAATGTACGTTGATTCCTATGTTAGTACATTTCTTAGCGAACTTGGCGAAAAATATTCAAATGTAGTACAACTCTGTACATATTATTAATTCCATTCCACAATTCAGATGAGCCGATGTCACTAGCGTATGCATAGATATTTTTTTTTTAATTATGCCAAAAAGAGTATTGCGTATTGCCTTTAGTGTCCAGTTTAATTTTAATTTGCCATCAACTGGCGGTGTTAATTTCGCCAATATGGCAGTTCTAGCAAAGTAAACATGAATAACTCATTTCATGTTCTATTTTTAACATTGCTATAGTTTCCGTAGCAACGGAATCCATTGTTGCCACTTAAGTTGTTCAATTTTACAATTAAGTGAAACCACTCATTTCTACAGCTTTTAAGAATCGAAAAAGTGAAAACGCATCAATTGTGAAACAAATAGAACTGTAACAGACTTGCACCTTAAAAATAATCAAAGTTTTTATGCAATTCTACATACCTTTAATGTTTTTTCCTTCGAGTGTGGATGTCATTTTTTACGTCATTTTTGCTGTTTTTCTGGCAGATTATCCGGAGCAGCAAATACCCTCTAATGTATTTTCTCCTCCGGAAGCAAGAACGTATGTCCGGCGCGTATTTGTGTAACCCCATTGTGTTAATCAGAATTTTCTGGTGTCACATTTTTTGGACCATTTTTTAACCGCGGAGATTCCGATCCTGAAGTATATTGATTAAGCAGGTGTAGCCAGAAATTTTTCATGGGAATGTTACGACTACTGCAACTCACATATATTTTCATGTGTGTGCGATAAGGGGGTGAAGAATATACATTTTGTATGGCAAAAAACTCCGCTTAGGGTGTTGTGACTCCCTATTCCCTCCTTGGCTACGCCACTGTACGCAAGCATAAGTTGTCACGTCATGAAAAACCGTCATAGATGGCAAACTCCGAAGTTGTTCTGAGGGTTATACAAAATTAAAAATTTTTCTTTTAGTAAATTTTACTTTAGATACAGTTCGGATATTTGGTTTTAATACATTTCGGCCACCAAGGTGAGATGAAATATTACTAAATACGGCAACCCAGAATTATCTTAACTATTGAATTTGACACTATGCAACTACAGTAGATTCCCTAACTCGGTAGATACGTTCCTTGTTATAGGCAACCGTGTTTTACGGGTCCTGCGCTATACTCCACCTGGAGTGCGAACTGCGCGGTATAATCGCGGCAAAACTTATTCGCGCTCCGTAAATATGCAATGATGCTTGGTGTTGCCATTCAAAAGGAATGTTAATTACAAGAGCTAAGGCGTCATAATATCAGAACATATGTTTCCTTTCACCGTGCTGTACGAGTCCCTTTTAACAATTAAGTAAGACTTAAATTTTACAATTAAGTGAAACGTGTGTCGTGTAACGTGTTACACGAAAACGATCGTAATGTTTTCGTCGTGTTCTAAGAATACGTGTTGTAGACCCATGTTATAGAGGGGTCAACTGTAATCTGTAAAAAATGAAAAATGAAATTAGTTATTTATTAAGCGAGTTGACAGTGAGATAAACGTCACTTTTATGTAACAAGTGTGATACTGCAATAAGAGTTCTATAAGGGTAATAAGTTTTTTTCTCAGAAGTTACATCACGAACGTTTTCATTTATAAAAGCGACATGATTTTCACCGGAGCAGGGTACATTTTGGGCTTTTAAACGTAAATGATGCATCCATTGTTTCATGTAGGTTTTTTAATTTAGGTAAAATTTACTAAAGTCGTGTATAACATAACTGCGCTAATGCATTCTCCACGCTTTGAAAAATGCAAGATAAAATTGTTGTCAACATCATGTAACGTTATTTATGTGGTATATACTATATATTAATGCTATAAATTAAACCTCACAAAGAGAGTTATATGATGAAGAAATCGGGCATTTTTCGAAAGAGAAAAGTTTTGTCTGCATACCATAAAGTTCTTTCTTTTTTGATCGCCAGTCACATTGACATAGTTTTTGTGTCATGTTGCAATCGTCTAAAATTTGCAGTCATGACGTCAACTTTTAGTCACGATTCAAGTATTTTTTCACCTTTTGAGATTCCTCATTACTGGGTTTAATTCGAATTATATATGTTTAAGGAAAATGTGCGTTTCCCACCGTGCGGAGAACGGGTACGCAGCTAGTCTATACTATTAAAATCTGTCCGCGTCTGTCTGTCTGTCTGTCTGTCTGTAACATCATCTCCTCCGAAACGGCTGGGAGTTGAGTTTCGATGGAAGTGTCCACAGATTCCGAAATTCCGAGGAAGGTCTTCCGCTAATTTAAATTTCGAAATTCGAAATATTTTAGGATATATTAATAAAAAACCCGTCAAAAACACTAATTTTTGATCCCCGTAATTCCGCAATTGTAACCCCTGTAGTCAAAAAAGTGAGAAATAGGCTTCGAGGTTGCCATGTTTGCTATTTTATTAAATTAATTAGACTCCTGCAGTAAAAATAAACGATTAATTTTTTTTTCTGTTTAGATTATTTACAAAGTTATTTTTTAATTAAAATATTGCGTTCATGTGAAATCAGAGCAGGAATTCAATGTTTTTTATGTGTAAAAGAATAAGCGATTGAGAGATTTCCGAGAGTAATATGTATATTTTTTAGTTTGGCGGGAAAAAAATGGCTCATTTGGCGATTTTGGGAATGTAGTAGGTTCTACCGTTTTGCACAGTTTTGGACTTGGCGCAAATTACTGAAAGCGAACGAAATAGTATTTTTAATAACAAGTATAAGTTTTACGGCGCTATACTTCGATTTTTCATACAGAAATAATGCAGTTCTTAAGGCGATTTTAAACGATCTATAGAATTTTCACTAAATTAGGTAAACTGATTTAAGTTAGTAGAATTCCGCCAAATTTCAGAAAATTGAAATTCTCGCATTTTGTACATGGTAGTTAATGGTGATTAAAACCAGTTATAGTTAATAATTTAAATAACTGCTACTTATCAATAATATGCCTGCATTAAATTTTGGCGATAAAAACATATAAATGATAGATAACTATTTCATATTTTGATTGCTGTTAAATCAATGCTTCGAATGATTCCCTGAAAACAAAAAAATATCGCAAAATGGTGTATGTTGGCATTTTGGCGATCGAAGTACTGTGTAATAAATAATTGATTCTAATTTTTTAAAGCAGCGTTACGGAAGTTTCTTTTACTAGAAGCTGTTAGAAAGGCGTAATTAATACTGTCTAATATATTTTTTGTTTTACGAATTGAAATGTATGTTGATTCCTACTTTAGTACATTTCTGAGCAAAGTTGGCGAAAAATATTCAAATATAGTACAACTCTGTACGTATTATTAATTCCATTCCACAATTGAGATGAGCCGATGTCACTAGCGTATGCATAGATAGAATTTTTTAAATTCCGACAAACCGAGTATTGCGTATTGCCTTTAGTGTCATGTTTAGTGCCAATATGGCAGTTCTAGCAAACTCATTTCAACTCATTTCATGTTCTATTTTTAACATTGCTATAATTTCCGTAGCAACGGAATCCATTGTTGCCACTTAAGTTGTTAAATTTAACAATTAAGTGAAACCACTCATTTTTACAGCTTTTAAGACTCGAAAAAGTGAAAACGCATCAAATGTGAAACAAATAGAACTGTAACAGACTTGCGCTTTAAAAATAATCGAAGTTTTCATGCAATTCTACATATCTTTAATTTTATTTCCTTCGCGTGTGGGTGTCATTTTTTACGTCATTTTTGCTTTTTTGCTGGCAGATTATCCGGAGCAGCGCATAACCTCTAATGTATTTGCTCCTCCGGACATAAGCAAGAGCGTATGTCCGGCGCGTATTTGTGTAACCCTACTGTGTTAATCAGAATTTTCTGGTGTCAGATTTTTTAGACCATATTTTTTACCGTGGAGATTCCGATCCTGAAGTATTGATCACTGATACATGAGAAAAAAAGATAAATTATATGCAAGCAGGAGTAGCGAAAAATTTTTCATGGGAATGTTACGGGAGTGAAGAATATACATTTTGTATGGCAAAAAACTACGCATGGGAGGCTGTGACCCCTATCCCCTCCTTCGCTACGCCACTGTACGCAAGCATCAGTTGTCACGTCATGAAAAACCGTCGTAGATGGCAAACTCCGAAGTTGTTCTGAGGGTTATACAAAATTAAAAATTTTACTTTTAGTAAATTTTACTTTTGATACAGTTCGGATATTTGGTTTAAATGCATTTCGGCCACCAAGGTGAGATAAAATATTACTAAATACGGCAACCCAGAATTTTCTTTAAAATTGAATTTGACACTATGCAACTACAGTAGATTCCCTATAACTCGGTAGATACGTTCCGTGCTATAGGAATCCGTGTTGTACGGGTCCTGCGCTATACTCCAACTAGAGTGTGAACTGCGCGGTATAATCGCGGCAAAACTTATTCGCGCTCCGTAAATATGCAATGATGTTTGGTGTTGCCATTCAAAAGGTTTGTTAATTACAGGAGCTAAAGCGTCATATTATCAGAACATATGTCTCATTTTACCGTGCTGTACAAGTCTCTTTTAACGTGTTACACGAAAACGATCGTAATGTTTTCGTCGTGTTGTAAGAATTCGTGTTGTAGACCCATGTTATAAAGGGGTCAACTGTAATCTGTAAAAAATGAAAAATGAAATTAGTTATGTATTTAGAGCGAATTGACAGTGAGATAAACGTCAGCTTTATGTTACAAGTGTGATACTGCATTAAGTGTTCAATAAGGGCAATAAGCTTTTTCTCAGAAGTTACATCACGAACGTTTCGTAGGTCTACGATCACTCGTTTCGGAGCTACGTGAGACGCAGACAAACTAACTAACCAACCAACTAACGTTCATTTTACAGTTTGTATTATTTATATAGATGAGATTCATGACAATACGTACATTCAGTTGTAATTAAAGGATTTTTTCCCGTATTACAATAACAAGTAAACCTATATAATAACGATGTTCTCAGACTTCGTCGTTAACTAGCATGCCAGCAGGTTTCATGCAAGACATGAATGTTTAAGAATACAGCGTAAGTGAACACTCCCTAGTTTTCATTTGAACAACATGCCGCAGTTAAATCTACTTAGCAGATTTCGTGGTTTCAATCCGTATGATTCAATTCCTATAACTAGGTATCATTCGACAGAACACATACACAGTGTGCTAATTCCAAAGGGATGATAATTGTAAATGCGTTTGCAAACAGATATTATACAAGGATGCAAATACATTGCAATTGATATCTTCGTGCTTATATTGAATAAATTCCATTAACTTGCCATTCTCGTTTCACAATAAAGAGCGCGCGCGTAGTTTGTAAAACTAAATCCCGTATGGAACTTATCCTTTCCAAGTTAATTCCCATTTCATTTATGTATCACGTTCGACGTCACTGTATTATTCCGTGGCATTTACTATGTCGTTTAAATTTCGTCCTTATGTATAGTGAATGATAATGGGAATGCAATTTCACTGTTGAAAAACGTGGTGAAATGCATTTCTTTAAAAGAGGTAAGAAAATTTAAACAATCGTATGATTGAACATTTACAATTTTTCTAAGAACAGTTCAATTTATCAAGCATGCTGAATATATATACTATATAGATTTTATATAATATGTGCGTACCAAAAAAAAACTTCATAGTGATATGTAAATGATGAAAAAATACTCAACGGAATGTTGTATAATAAAGCAAGTTTTTTGTAGAGAAATATTTTTTTATTTCTGTAAATATTATTCTTCGGAACTCCATAGTGTGTAATGGGTGGATTTCTTAAATGTAAAAATAATGGATTTCTTTTTCACTGATAAGTAATATATAAAAGTCTTTCTAGCTAGTGCATCACATAAATGAGAAATATGTAACATGAATTTACCCAGCGCTGCATTATTATTACTATTACAAAACAAATTATACCCAAAACAGAAATAAATATACAGGTTTACACCGTCTATATAGTCACAGTATTTCCGCCTGACTTTAAGCTAAGCTGTGCTTTACAATGGCATGAATAAATTTTTGAAATTTATAAATACCTTTGAAACCATTCTACAGGGTTGTCCAAATTAAACTTTCCCAACTCAGAGGCCTGTGCAGGATGTTGTATGGGTCATAATGTGATGAAATTTTGAAAACAGACACTTCAGATCACGCGCTCGTGATTTATTAAAAATATATATATTAGTACAAGAAGTTACCGATAGGTGGCGCTGCATATCAAGAAGACGTTCTACAGATGTTCTATATGTGTGCCGTGGTCGAATAGGGCATATCAACAGCACGAGAAACAGTTGGAACACTGACAGCACCATGTGGCGATATGCTAGTGGTGTCCACGACCGCGAAAGCAACGTCTTGTACGCGTGCAGAATCCACAACATGTCGTCATCTACCTGGTGAAATTCTCAGCTGTCCGGTTATTTCGAACTTCTTCATCATAACTCGTAAAGTGCGTGGCGTCATTGATCCTCGGTGTAAGTTTTTCCGCCGATGGAATGCTCTGATCGCAGCACAGGAGTTCTCGTCATTCTGGCAGAAAAGTTTCACTAACAGAGCTCTGTCTTTTAAAGTCGTCATTGTGTATCAGCGAGCTGGAAACAACTGCCTGTTCAGCGCCTGTCTTCCACTTTTGTAGGGCTCGTCTTTTGGATACGTGGCACAGAAGCTTTATTTCTGCAAATCACGTTGGTGCAATATGCAAATTACTAGTGTTAAAGCGCCACCTATCGGCAACTTCTTGTACTAAATTTTTTTTTAAGAAATCACGAGTGGGTAATCTGAAGTGTCTGTTTTCAAAATTTCATCACATTATGACTCATACAACATCCTGCACAGGCATCTGAGTTGGGGAAGTTAATTTGGACAACCCTGTACTATACTACGGGCCCATGATCGATTACCAGCATAGCTGTCTATTTCCATAGTTTTAGTATCGTCTGTCTCTTCAAAGGAGGGTTTGATGAAGATTTCCAGCTTCGTTTGACAAATTCTAAACAGGCCGTGAATGTAGAAGTCACAAAAGGAAGTGTTGAAGGTACGCAAAAGGAACACACTTTGTGGCTTATCTTAGCATTTTATTAAGTCATTCTAGAAAACATAGAATACTAAAAGTACATTCCCTGCGTTGGCTTTTAGAGCCCCCCAAAAAGCATACCTTCCTTATCAATAGCAAATACTAATCTGTCACGATTAAAATGAGCCAAGAAAGAAGTAAGGAGAATAAAAATTCACCAATGTGCACGCCAAACAAAGCGCCAAATAGGTCGGGCGCCACTGACTGTTTAATATCTTATAAATAAAAATGAAATTCTGTTTGTTTGTTTGTTTGTTTGTTTGTTTGTTTGTTTGTTTGTTTGTTTGTGGATTTGATTCGTATACAAATCCACAAAAATAGACCTATCGGCCTGAAATTTAGTACAGATATGTAAAATAATATAGAATAACTCATAGTCCACTTTAAAACTTTGAAAGTCCACCCGTTCCCGGAATTTAAGAGATTTTTTATGCTCTTCACGCAAAAATCTTTCCGTAATTGTAACCCCTGTAGTGAAAAAAGTGTGAAATAAGGATCATGGTTGCCATGTGTGGCGATTTTGCCGAATAAAATGTCGTTCGTATACAAATCCACAAAAATGGACCTATCGGCCTGAAATTTAGCACAGATATGTAAAATAATATAGAATAAATCGTAGTCCACTTTAAAACTTTGAAAGTCCACCCGTTCCCGGAATTTAAGAGATTTTTTATGCTCTTCACGCAAAAATCTTTCCGTAATTGTAACCCCTGTAGTGAAAAAAGCGTGAAATAAGGATCGTGGTTGCCATGTGTGGCGATTTTGCCGAATAAAATGTTTTAAATTCTCAAAGTAAAAATAAAAGAATAATAATGATTTTTTTTTTGTTAGTTTACATACGTAAGGTTATTTTTTTTTAAATTATAATATCGTGTGCATGGGAAATCAGAGCAGGAATGTAATGCTTTACACGCAAAACAATAAGAATTGAAGATTTCCGAGGCTAATAGGTAAATTATTTTAGTTTCTCGAAAAAATAAAATGGCTCAAATGCCGATTTTGTGAAAGTGAGTTCTAGCGGTTTGCACAGATTTCGGATTGGCGCAATTTATTGAGAGCTTAAGGAAATAGATTTTTGAAAACAAGTGCAAAGGTTTTATTAGAATACAGCGTTAAATTTTAATGATCCGTGAAGAAATAATGCAGTTATTAAGGGATTTCAATTGATCTATCTCCAGAATTCTCGCCAAATGAGTACATTGATTTAAGTTGGGGGAATTCCGCCAAATTTCAGAAAATTGAAATCTTCTCATTTAGTACATCGGAGTAATGATGAATAAAACACGTTATAGTTGATAATTTTAAAATATTCGGCTGTATTAAGGGATTCAACTTTTCAAATAAAGGCTTGCTTTACTTTTTCGCGGTCGAACCATTTCCCATATATTATTGCTGCTAAGTCAATGCTTCGAGTGATTTCCTGAAAAAACGCTTGCAAAATGGCGTATGTTGGCACTTTGGCGAGGCTTAGATTTGAAACTGGATTTTATTTGAGACTGGGATATATAATGACACTGGTTATAGATAAAAATAAATGTTGGTATGAGTGTATGAGGTTGAAAAACTCCAGCACCGTTGAGTACCGTTGCACCATGAAATTTGGTTCACCTAAGTCTTTTATCATGGAGAAGATTTTTATGCTATCCGTTTTCCTCTAACTTGCCACCAGGTGGCGCAACAGAACGGCGAATTCTATTCCGTTTAGCCGTTTGCTATGCGAATATCATCCAAGCGATTTCGATGAAATTTGGTACACGCGAATATTAGAACACGAAGAATATTTTTCATTATCCATTTTGCTGTAACTTGCCGCTAAATGGCGCTGAAAAGCATCAACTTCTATACCGTTCGACCGATCGGCATAAAATTTTTTATACTTACACATTTGAGCACGAAGAATATATTCTAACTGCGTTATTTTTGATGTTACTCACCACTAGATGACACTGCAATGCATTATTATTTTAACTCGCCACTAGATGACGCTGCAGCAGGCCAAATTCTTGACCATTCAAACGGTTGCTATGAAAATCAGTATACATAGCTATTTGAACAATGAGAATATTTTGGCGTTATCCATTTTGCTATAACTCGGCACTTGACGGCGCTGTAGCAAATCATTACTTTATTGAACCACTGGATGGCCCTGCAGTGTATCACTTCTTGACTGTGCAAATGATCGCTATGAAAATAGGTATACATAGATATTTGAACACGGGGAAGAGTTTGGCGCTATCCATTTCCCTATAACTTGCCACTAGATGTCGCGTCAACACATGAACTTCAGGACTGTCCAGCCGATAGTCATGAAAATTCGTATACATCGATATCTGAATGCGAAAAATATTTTCGCCATATCCGTTTTGCTAAAACTCGCCACTAGATTGCGCTACGCCGCATGGCCTTCTGCACCGTACAAACGATTGCCTTGCAATTCGGTATGCATGATTATTGGACACAATATAACGCGATATCCACTTTGCTATATCTGTTTATTACAATGAATAGTAATCACCACAAATCGTAATATCAAAAAGTCCATTCATTCCCGTGCGAAGAACGGGTACTTCAGCTAGTATTTTTATATAATTATTTTTGAATCCAGACGCGCCAAATTTTATGAAACAAAATAATGTAACAGCTAAATTGTAACCCCAAATGAAATCCAAAGTCACTTATAGATTTGATGCCTTATATGGTCATAAACAAACCATTGAAACTGAAGCGCTAGGTTTTACAAATGCAACAGTGAAATAAAAAAATATAAAAAATGAAAACGGAATATTGCTTTTAAATAAGGCAGGTGCAGAAATAAAACTTTACTGGCGAAGCGAAGAAAAATCCGAATCGAAAGTGCAAAGAATATATTTTGAATACCGATTAAATTTAAAAATAATTAACATTTAAGTAATTAAGAATTAAAATAAGATCTGCTCTGTGATAATCTGCATCACAGAGCAGATCAATATTAACACACAGGTAGGCTATAAAAATGTGTACCGATATAAAAACATCGGGTGGACTATCCACTCACCCAATCGAAAGAAAACGTAAGATATTGCTATTTGCAATTATGCGCTCTTGATTGCAATTATTTAAAACAATAGAGATCTCAAGGTTACTGTTGTTCTGAACAGATTTTAAAAACTAACACCTACTTTCTTCATACGAAAATTGGTCAATGCATTGCAATATCTTTCAAATCCCATAAATAACGTAGTATTTGAAAGATACACTTATAATAGCGGCATACAAGTTTTGTGAAAATGAGCATTGTAAAAATCCAGAAAAAAAAGACAGGAGGTTCATAGACACAGGAGTAAACAGCAGAAAAATTAACTAACGGTGCAACACATTGAAAATTTGTAAGTTGAATTAGAGAAGAAAATAAATTGAAAAGAAAATAAAATTCTCATTCTTTTTGTTGTCTTTTGTCCTTTCCAGTGCTTTCCTTTGCAAGTGATTTACGTCTCCAATTTGTCAAGTGTGTATTGTTCGAACGCCATTATATGGTTTTTCAGCACTTTTCTTCTTTCGCTTTTTAACCCATTTGTGCCTGGATACTTTTGCAACTTTCTTCGATTTTTACTGATAACAGAAATAATAGATAAATTTCTGATGTCAACTTCTTGAACAAGGGATGATTTCTTTTAAAATCATTATGCATAAAAATCGAAATATCAGCATCCTACTTGGTCATGTTAAAATATTTTGTGGAGTTGAGGCTCAATACTCATGAACAAAGGCTAGGATAAATAAATAACGTTTTCGACTAATAGTGAAAATGCCGTCCCAAAAAAGGGACACTAGGCATAAATGGGTTAAAAAAGGAAAAAAAAGAGTAGGTGTGGACTCTCAGAAAGCGAAATACTTTCATTCTAACTGTAACCGTGAGAGGTCTTGTTTTAAAGAATTCTGCTTCCGAGAGCATATCACGAACCATTAATATCTCGAACATTTTTTCAATCGTTTGAGAAGGCATACTGCTAAGGTTTTATGTTGGAAGTATCAGGTTGTAACGAAAGTTTTCCGCCAGATTTGCTTGAGTCAGCTCATGCGGTACCGAGCGATTGACCTTATATGTCAAGTTTATGCGATGCCTATCGTGACTAATGGACATGGCACTATAAAGTCTAACTCTTTTAGCTAGCTCTCGAGTGGATGAATATTTTATCTCCTTCCGCAAATTCTCGTAGGCTGGACTCATCAGCATTAGTAGGCCGGCCAGAGCGCTCTGCTTCTTAAATGTCCTAGTCCTCGTTTATGAGCTTTCGGTACCAAATCTTCACGGTGTCGTATGATACAACAGGAGTACCTTAAGCTGTACACATGATTAGGTGTCATTCCGTAGCTGACTTTTTGCAACAGAACTGAGAGTAAATGATGGTTCAATCTGGTAGCGTGATAGTTCCATTTCAGACCCCTTATATTTAATCATAACGATATTGTTTTACAGATTTCACAACACAGTGCTCTAAAACAAGTCTTTATCTTTCAAATAACAAAAATCGTTTAACAAAATATTGGCAAAGACACCAACGAGCACTGTTTGTGCAGACAATACTTACAGTGGCGGAAAACTTTCGTTACAACCTAATACTTTTTAAATCATCTACCTATCTGTGTAAATTTCCTGTCAGTCTTGGAATATTTACAGCAAGTAGTTAAGGACTTAGGATATTTTCTAGCGACAAACGAGAGTTAAGTCTAGCAAACTGAAACATTTTTCTATTTTTCTGAACAAAAATAAAAAACTCAAAAACATTTCTTCATTTTCCTGGAACATATGATATTATAAAAAAAATGAAGAAAAAATCATTTCACAGAGTTTTCACGAATCTAATTTTATATTTATAAATTTTTACAAACATTCGCCGCTGAAATTAATGTTTTTTATCTTTATGACTTTTCTTGTGATAAGATTTATAAGAGCGTGCTTTAAAAATAATAGAAATACATGAACACTTGTTCCTGGATGATTTTTTATTGATGCTCCGTACATAAATAATAATGAGCTTTGAAAAAAAAATCAAAACTCATTTTAATTCTCCATATCCAATATTTTGGGTTATTATTATTTTTCAAATTTCCGTTGAAAATACACTATATGCACCAGAAAATGTAATCGGACATGCATTACATAAGAAGATTAATGTATTTTTATTCTTTTGTTACATTATTAAAAGAGATTTTTGCTACATTATTAAAATCTTTCAAGAACGAAAAATGTAGAAAGTGAATATCTGAAAAAGTGTTTCTTAACAATTTACTTGCTTTTATAAAGAAAGATTATAAATAATCCGAGCGGCTGTGATGCTGAATTCTGTCTGCTCAAGTCTGCTGCTGAAAATCTACTTTTTTTTTGGCAAATAAAAAACGCCTCTTTTTTTGTAATTATAATTTTTTAAGTGATAAAATACATTTTTTAATGTTAAATTTGTCTTTTCCTAATAGTGCAGACAGAATTTTCTGTATAAATGTGATATATGGTGGAAAGGGGTCGTATTCATTTACTGTTAATGTTCGATTGTGAACTCGTGTTTAACCTGTTCTTTAATATAGCGACAGGGACACAACAACTGGTTGAAATTCATCTTGTGCGAACAGTTTTCATTTCCAGCAGGTATCTTGAAATGGATTTTGGCCAATACGGGGAAAAAATGCTTGGCAAGAGAAATATAATCTTCAAATTTACGTCTTTTGAAATATGGAAGCGAACGAGATTGTTCAAACAAAGAGCACCAAGGGAAAATTACTTTTAGCTTGCGTGTAAGTACCTCATATTCACGGTTACCATGATTTTATGTAGAATGAAAACAGCTTAATATTGTCATTTTCCAAGAATTTTAAAATGACACACCATTCAAGTTCCAGAAAAAAATTCCTTTTTATTGTTTGACGTTTTAGTTTAATTTATTAAATATCATTGCCTATGTAAAATTGAGAACATACCTTTTTCTTTTCTAGTTCAACACTGTTTCAAACAAATATTGAATAACTACGTTCAGATACATAATTAAAAATATAGGAAAACAAATTAACTATGAACACTGCAATTGCAAAGGAGGACACATACGAATATTACACAGCGAATCAACATTTTTCGAAGTTTATGTGCCTAAAATATTTTATTAGGAAACTTCTGGGGGAAGAGATTTTTACCCAAATTACATTTTAGAAAACTCTAAAAATAGCTCTTGAAAATTTCAAGTTGAAATACATATTTTTTATACTCATCGTAGGTAGTCGAAATATAGTGTTCCTTTTGTTCTTCGATAAAAATAGAGCAATTTAACAAACAGTACTTCGCTCTGCAATTTGATATCTGAATATGTAACAATGCAGGTAAGTCCAAACGTATAGGTTACGCAAAATGAGTTAAAAATAGACACTTTTCTGGGTTTTTATTTTTGAAGTAGAAATTCTACAAAGAAATGGAAACTGCCTGCAATCGAACCGGAACTGTCAGGGATTGATTTACGGCGGGGCATTCGGGGCACCTGCCCTGGGCCCCCGATTATTAGGGACCCCCAAAACTTTCTTTTATGTAATCATAATAGCTACTGAAATTATCTCTCAAGAGAAAAATTTCTGATTACTTCATTTCATCACAAATATTCAAAATTTTTAATTTAATGTAACTTGTAACGCTAAACATTATGCATTCGATTCGACATTCGATAAATTCGATATTCGCAAATTCGTTCGGACACCTCAGCATGCTCCTCCTTTTATCTTTTCAAAGGTGTGTGACGGCTGTAAATACCCATAAAAACATTTCAAAATCGAAAAATTCATAAGTGGTATCTGTCGAGACATTTTACTGATTTGTAAATGTTTACGTATGGTTAACTTAGGAATAATAATTGGTTTTAACTTAATTTAATTAAGTAAAATTCTGCAGAAACTTTTTGTGCAAGGGCTCCCAAAAGTATCTGTGCCCTGGGCCCCCAAGTGTGTAGATCGGTCCCTGGGAACAGTAGATGGAAACGTCAGTTTAAGAACACTTTTCCTGGATTCTAACCCAACTTTCAGACAGAACAAGGGGATGGAACACCACAATTAAAGAGACAGTGGCTGCAAACAAACCTGAACAGCAGAGGGAAAGAACACTGTTGGAGGATCATACTTCGATTCCACGAAGGTAAATTTATAGGAGGGGACACTTCTCTTAGAAAGCTGGATAACGATGTAGTTGCAAACAGATGGCGCTACGCACACTGGGTAACTGCGCATCTCAGGTTGTTTATTTCCATCGAGGCGAAATAAATGGAGATCGTTAAATTAGCAGAACTTCAAAAAATTAAATACATCAACTTAAGAACGTGATATATAGTAATTACTGGCTTCAAATATGTTTTAATTACATAATTGTCTTAGAATACTATTTCGTAATGATTATAGGCAATAGTTTCCAAGCGAAATGATATTATTATTTGTCAAATGCCAGTTACATTGGCCGTTAGGCCATTAAACTCCTAAATATTGTGTATGTCATGTCTGTTATTATTTTGCCCAAAAGCTGTATTTTAAGAAATGTTAGTAAATTTAGAAGAATGTAGTTTGTGTGAACGCAATAGTTATAATGATATATATAGTGTAATGATACATATATTTATAATTATATATATACAACGATTTAAGAATACGGGCATGTAACACCACAAAGAAACAAACGCTGGATGCAAACGGTTTAATAACAAAATAAAAGAATAACAAATGGACCCTCCGTGGATTCTAACCCAACCTCAAGACGGAGCAAGCAACGGTATAACACCGGAGTGGAACACCACAAAGAACGGACTCTGACTGCCATCAGTCCCAAACAATAGACAAAACCTGCAGTTTAAAAGCACGGATACAGAATAATAATTCGAAACCTACCAGCAGACGAAATCAACGCTTAAGAATACTGTGATAGAAACACACACACACACAAAAAAAAATACACTACCTGCATTCGAACCCAACTAACAGAGGAAAACATCAGTTAAAGAACACAGTTAAAGTATAATACTAGACTATGGACATTCCCCCCATTCAAACCCAACCGCCAGACGGAACAATGGTATAAGAAAACAGTTAAAGAATAATACTACAACAATGACACTTCCTGGATTCTAAGTAATTATCATGAATTACCGATGATTCTTACTGGAGATTTTAATGTTAAAGAGTTCTCTCAAGAATCTCAGCCGTTAGTTGATTTTTTAAAAGAAAAATTTGATCTAACTATGAACACTTCTTCAATCAACAATGCGTTTCGGTACAACGATAGATGCTGTAGTTCCAAGAAAATTAGAAAATTTAGAGAGTAAAATTTATGTTTCACATTATAGTTACCACAAACCTATAATTTCATACATAAAAAATTATGATGACATTGAAGTACCGATTCCCCATGAATAATATGAATATAACATTTCTATAATCTTTGTAAAGTACATGAATAATAAATATAATTAAATTATAATATTATATTTATTTTAAGTTTAATAATTTCAGTGATATGTGTCGTAAACGTCAAAGAAGTTTTACTTCAACCGCGCGTAAAGATTACACGCATACACATTTTTTTAATTGTCTGTTTATCGGTACTAAAAACTCTAAACGTACAACATTTTTGAGTTACTTTTACAATACATTCACCCCCCCCCCACACCTGAAAATGTTTTATATAGATAAATTAATTTGAAATTTAAAAACGACTACAATAATTTAAATCCATGGTAATATTTTAAATTCAAATTTTTAAATTTTATACTTTTTTCCATTAAAGTAGGGTAATATGTGTAGCAAGAGTAATATATTGGGTAATATATTAAAAATACCCCCCCCCCCAAAATTAATCTATTTTATCAAACTTTATTTATTTCATATCATGACTTACAAATTATTCAATTTTAAAAATATTATTGTCCCTGATATTAGGATTTTAGGTAGTATGAGTACGCATTTATTTTTAACAAAAATATAAATAGTTTGTATATAAATGATCTTTTCCATCTTATAATTCCGTACAATAGTATACAACATTTATATTCATTAACAAATTTATTAGGAACATTTTTAAACATAATATCTCCTAAGTCTAGCTGTGTACTTACTTTACCCCATAACACTAAAACATAAATAGAAATAAAAATATATTTTAAAAACTCCTACTTTTTTTTTGATAATGATTTGTTAAGTACTTTTCTAAATTGAAAATAATAACAGAACTTCTGAAAATTAAGAATATGTTAGTTTCTAGAAATAATTTGGGGGCATAAGATAATTACATGGATTCAATAAGCAGACAAAAAATGCAATTAATGAACTTTTAAACCCTTAACCTATACACCACCATAACCAATTAAACAAAATTTTCTAAACTAGTATTTGACACAAATTTCAATTTTATTTTCTGCGGTTTATTTTCAAAAAATAAAATTTAATAAAACTTTATTAATTTGAAGCTCAAATAAATTGTTGGAAAACATCTTAGGGAAGGTTTTATGAATTTTATCTTGGAATAAAATATAATTAACCGCTCCAGTCTTTCATAAACTTGTGTAGCATGATTTTGCTCCATCAAAAATGACTTCATTGGAAATTTCCAACCCCTTCTTTGGCTTTCTGAAGAAAAAAAAAATCTTAAAATTTCTTGAAAGTTAAAAAGAGAGCATTTTCTAACTTTAATAGTAGGTGGATTAAAATTCAATTTTCCCAAAATCAACCATAAATAAACATTTATATGCTTAATGGAAGATCCAGGTGTAGTTTCCATAGATAGTGATTTCTTTTGACTTCTGGGGATAAAAATATGAAACTATATTTGAACTTTCGAAGAAAGTTTCTCCTATAAGAAAGTGCTTAAAAGCAAAAGAGTTTTCCAAAAGAAAAACGTTGTCCATGATATGGATCAATAATTCTGACATATTTATCCGTACGAATTTAATTTAATTAGAAAATATGTGAATCGGGAAAGTTTTAGACTTTTCTTGTTAATAAATCTTCGTGCAAAAATAAATAAATAGATAAATAACGTATGCATGTATATTACGGTAATTAGTTTTTACATGGTGAAAGATGCGAATTCGATGCTTTGTCTTGATTAAAAAGTAGTCTAAGTACTTTTTAAACATGGACACGAAATGTTCCTGGAAGTAAACCGCGTGAAGTTTCAGAAGGTTTCCATGGAAATATGCAAAATTACACTTAAACTATAAAAAACGAAAATTTGTTTAAAATGTATACGCAGTGAAAATTGAAAATTGTATTTCGTAAAGAGATTCAATATAGCGTATTTTCAAAGGTGTTTACAAATATTTATCAATGATACAGGAATCTCATTTATAAGCGCCACTTTTTTGAATTGCATCTTTCAGTTATACGCATAAATAAACAGCGCAATTCACGCATACTTTTAAAGTATGATCAAACGTGTATATATATATATATATATATATATATATATATATATATATATATACTATATATATATATTATATATATATATATATATATAGTGCAGCCTCTTTAATAGTTATTCTCAAATGCTGAGAGCTATTTTCAAATCATCCTTTGTTGCGAGATATGCTCTTGCTTTACAAAAATAAAATACAGCTTCACAGTCCACGATTAAAAGAGTAAAATTAACCTATCTACCATCCTCCTTTCATTTTGAAACTTCATCTGATTACTTCACTGTAAAATCACTGTACATTTAACACTTAGTACAGTATAAAAAAACGAAATATCCTTCAATGTCGGTCAATAATTGCTGATATTTTTACGTCGTACGAGTGTACGATAAATTGGGTATTCTACGTCAAACAATATACTGAAAAAGAATGTCTTAACTAAAATGACTACAAGATGATTGTTTACACTAATCCAGCTGATTTGTCTTTCCATGTCTTGTTACGTAAAAATCATTAAAATTGTGTATTTCGCATTAATATCACGGCACATGTCAAAATGCTTATGTGAATGATCTTAATTGGAACTTACTCAATCATAATGTTGCCTTACCAATTAAAATCTATCGACATAGATTGACTTCTCACTTATGCGCCAGCTATACGCGTCTCTTTGTTATGCGCGAATTTTGGAAGGTCCCGTCATGAGGAATAAAGAATAATAAAACAGGTATCTCCTTTATAAGTGCCACTTCGAGTTGTAACTTTTAGTTATACGAGAAAATAAACAGAGCGATTCTTAAATCCTGTCACACACATGTACATTTCACAGTTGCTCAAAGCAATTAGGGAGCACAAGGTTTTAACGAAATTACGCAAATACTTACACCGACAAGTAACCAAATATAAACCACCCATAATATAAAACCTAGTAGGAAACAGAAGAAGAAAACTTCATATGCAAATCAAAGATCATGACGTCAAAAATTATTAAAAGAATATAAGGGCTTAAATCGGGATGTTGCAGAAATGTCTGTTTTACCGCCTTAACTGTGAAATTCGATTGCTCACTGTTATTATTATTATTATTATTATTATTATTATTATTTTAGAAAAGTGGACTTGAAAATGTCTCAATAACGTGATTTACCGAAATCCATGGCAAGGCGTATTATAGGCAGATAAGAATCCGGGCAAACACAACGTAGTGTCGCAGACGCTATTGGACGCTATTAACTGTGAAATTCGATTGCTCACTGTTATTATTATTATTATTATTATTATTATTATTATTATTATTATTATTATTATTATTTTAGAAAAGTGAACTTGAAAATGTCTCAATAACGTGATTTACCGAAATCCATGGCAAGGCGTATTATAGGCAGATAAGAATCCGGGCAAACACAACGTAGTGTCGCAGACGCTATTGGAGTTGCCAGAAGTGTCGTTGCAAGGCTGTGGATTCGATTCCAAGAAACAGGGAATGTTAGACGTCGACCAGGGGAAGGTAAGGGCACGTGCCACTAAAGCAACTCATGACCGATAGATACAGCAGAACAGACAATGCTTCTCTGCTGCAAAGAAAGTTGCTCTTAGCAACAGGCCGAAGGGTGTCCAGCCAAACAGTACGTGATAGGCTTCATCAGGGAGGTCTCTATGCATGTAGGCCAATGGGCTGCATTCCGTTGACCTCACGCCACCGTGCGGCCCGAAGAAGATAAGCTGCTGAACTTAGAGATTGGGAACAACATGATTGGAGCCACGTGCTGTTTACAGACGTGTCCCGATTCAGTCTAGAATGTGACATCTGACGTGTTTTGGTATGGAAGGAAAGGGGCACTTGCAATAACCCCTCATTCGTTCGTGAAAGGTCGCAATACATGGTTGGAAGATATGAGGTAGATTCAGCATAGGGGGATGTACAGACCTGCATATCACTCGGAATTGTAATTTGACGGCCCGAAGGTATGCAGACAAGATACTGAGACCTCATGCCAAATCTTACGCTGCAGCCATTGGATACTGCTTTGTTTTCCAGCATGATAATGCCAGACTGCATACAGCTCGTCTTGTGAAGAACATGTTTGAAGCTGAAACAATACAGTGGGATGGATAGCGTGCTCTCATGACCTGAATCCAATCGAGCATGTTTGGGACATGCTCGGAAGACGCATTGCTGCGAGACCAAGGTCTCCTTTTACTCTCTGAGATTGCCCTTCTTGAAGACTGGAACAGTATTCTCCAAAGACTTATCGATAACATCATCCCATCCATGGGAAGAAGGTGTGCAGCAGTCTGTTCGAGGAGACCACCCGTCATATAAAAAATCTTGCATCATTTCTAAACAATACATTTTTTATCTTTTATATGTAACCAAATTTTTGCCCTAAATCATCTTTTCATATTTTTTCCAGATTTTCTAAGAATTAAATCTTAATTATTTTACGCCTT
>JAWZYV010017639.1:0-13996 GCA_038373885.1 Cheiracanthium punctorium | reverse complement strand
TCCCCAATGACTAATCAAACATAGAAGGGCTAAAAGAAGGTTTTTAATTTTAAAAACCCCCCTGATTAATCCTGTTACCCTGTTTTCATCGAAAATAAAAAAGTAATAAGAATCAAGATATATGATAACTAGATAATAGGATTTCATGTGCAAATAATCATTCTTATATGTACAGATGTTCAGAAAACTAGGGACCAAGGCCCCCAGACTCGCTACGCTCGGGGGCTTTTCGTATGAGGCATTCGGCCCCTACTCAGGCTTATTCGTTAAAAAGACATATTTTCAAATAGACATAAACCCTGAAGATCTGGATCAGATAGAATGTTACCGAGTCTACACATATGCTTGGTTCTTGCAATTGAAGATATTTTGTTCATGGGAATCCATGTTGTACGGTCCTGAGCTATACTCCACCATGGAAGTGCGGACTCTGCTATAATTGCTGGAAAAAATTATTTTGCAACTCCGTCGAGAAACACAATGAATATTTTGAATGTTGCCATTCATAAAGTTATATTAATTAAGAGAGCTTAAGCGTATTAAAATCAGACATCTGTTTCAGCTTGTAGTTTTTAATCAGATGTAAAATCCTATTGGACACCTTTGCAAATTGGCCACCCATAGCAATTTTTTCATTATTTGGGCGACTTGCGTACATTGTAAGGTTAATAACAAGGCGACGGTAAAGATAGAATGATGCCTGCCACCACTGCAGTGGTTGGAGCGGTAGTTTACCCGTCTGAGGGAATTTACCGGTTTTACTTACGGTTTTTAACGTCCTTGGGAAAAACATGTTTTTACCAGGGTTTTACAGCCTGTCAGATATACTTATTAGTTTGACTATTTTGTTGTCACTTTTTTGAAGATTTATCTCTCCACCAATAGTTGAGAGGTTCTGCTCTCGAAACTGGATGGTGGGAGGTGCCAGGTTCATACCCCGGTCGTGCATGTTGATCTAGCTGTTCAGAGTTTTCCGTGTTTTTTTTTTTGTTTTTTTTTCAGAAACTGCGCATAAATACTGGCTAGGATCCCTTAGAAATAGGAAGGTATTCCCCTATAGGACTGGGATCCTAGTGCAGTCAATCGGCCTTCATCCATAAGCACCCTAGTGCAGTCAATCGGCCTTCATCCACAAGCAAACAATGCAGATTATCAGCTATTTTTTCATTTTCTCAGGGATAAAAGTTCAGGACATTTAATATCACTATTTCCATTTTCCATATAACAATATTCACCTAATTCAGTGTATGATTTGTAAGTAAAAGAATGCTATACGAAAATAGTTCATTTAATTTTAAGGAATATAATAAACACAGAAAACTTTCATCCATGTTTTCATCTTACAAGAATTCAAATTTATAGATAATGTACATTTATCATTATGAAACTTATTAAAACTATTATTATGAGAAGGCCCATTACAGTATTTATTACAATTATGTAATGCAGGCTAGTTTAATAATTTTTACTTAAAGGAAAATTGTAAATATACTTTTATTACACATAACTTATCTTAATCATTTTAATGAAAACCAAATGCTTACAAATATTATTTAGTACATAATGTAGTTTGCACAATCACTTAATGTAGTTTGGATCATCAGGATGTCCTGATGATGGTATATCCACATCAATTACATGAAAATACAGTTTTATAAATAGCTTTAATATACAGTTTATGACTCAGGAGTTTATTGTATCATTAGGTTTTTACCCCTTTTCCCCAGGTTTTTACCGGTAAAAACCTAGTTTTTACCATGCCCTGGTAAAAACCAGTTTTTACCGGTAAAAAGCCAACCCTGCACCAATGGCGACTTTTCATTATTTGGCGATTTACACATGCTTACAACCTATATTTACTGTTCATTTAAGGTTACCGGAAAACCGTTATCTATATTTTCATTTACATAATCGTTTGCAGATTGACATACTTAACACCACGAATTATACCATCTCGTCGCGCTAGCAAATATCCAAAGTGTACTATAACTCCTATAATGGCATAGTTTAACGCCCCAAATATTTCTACTGGTAGCAAATAATTCAGCTGACGAGAACCGGCTTTAAAATAATCTGCATTTTAATTAGTTTTTCATTTTCAAGATATTAGTTATTCTGTTTTGGAAAAACGAATAATCGCTAATTCTAAACTCCTGTTGTCTAAGTGAACTTACTATTTGAAAATTGTCAACTTTGTGTAACACCTTTTGAGGTTACGTATTTCATATAGTTTTTATTTTGGCGTAAAATGGGGTAATTCTAACATGTTTGTAAATTTCACGCGATTCGAATACTTGGAAATGCTTTGTTTTCAAGAAATGAATTATTTTATGCCAATCTGGCAACCGTTCGGTTTATTTTTTTCAGTTTTTATTATATCTTCTACAATAATTCGATGTTTTCAAAATTTAAATCAGCTTAGCATGTACCTCGAATGTTTTCGAATCTGTGGCCACCTTAGTCGAAACACAATCCCTACGGTTTAGAGGAGTTAGGTCAACAAGCTTTCACAGTGCCAGCAGCCTTTACTTTTTTTTAGAATAGAGAGAAAATATAATTCAAATTAAGCCGTCCTAAAAATATGTAAGGACAATGAAACAATTTATTTTTGTATGAGACATTTTCAAAATTTGGTGACATTGCTGTTCCGTGTAATTTTTTTTTTTTTTTTTTGGTAAACAATGTATAAGAAAATTATTTCTTTTTAGCATGTTTTGTATTAAAACAGTTTCTAGTATGATACACATTAAAAAGCACAGTACCGTATTAGCTCGAATATAATGTGGCCCTTGGAAATTTTTCAAGATAAGAAAAATCTTACATTTTGATTCTCAATTTAGTATAAAGTTAGTTTTTAGCAGAAAATGATCAGTCAAAAAATATCCTGTTATATTCAAGCTAATACGTATTTAATAATACATTTTAAAAAAAGAAATGAGTAAAGATGAAACCAAAATATAGCTGTCCAAATCATAGAACAAGAACGGTGTTATGCAGAATTACTTCCATAAAACTAAAATTTCTTCCGACATACTTAAACATTGTAAAATAGGTTTAAATACATCATGAGAAGGTTTTTATAAGGTTTTTTTAAAAAAAAAATACAAGATTTTTTTTATAACTAAACAAAGCTTTTGATATTAAACATTTTGTATGTTAAATACAGCTGTCCTGGCATTCATTTCATGTACATTATTTTAAACTTTTTAAACAACAAAATTGAAATTTGAGAATTGTAACATCTGTTTACCATAAGAGCATGTTAAAAAAAACATCCAAGCAAACATCTTGAGGGTTTGGAATTGACTAAAAAAGCAAAAGCCTGTTACCGATAAGTATTTTTATTGGCATGTTATGTCTATTAGCTTAATTCATTTTTACACAATATATTTAATTATTTGTAAATTCAACTGATTAATTTAGATCAATAGATTTTTTAGTCCAAATTACCATCTCCTTTCATGTTCTTGTCAACTATTTAAGTAGCGGCTCCAACTCAACTTAAACTGCAGACTCACTTTTCCCACTTCCAATTTACCCACAGTCACTTATAGGAGTTATTTCAGGGGGGGGGATGATAGAAAATCTAACACAAACATAAATCTTTTGAGCAAATTGAAATGATAAAATTGAAAAAATTACGAAGGGTGCAGAGAATATTATTTCCACTCACTCAATAATACTGATAATAATTAATTACCCCTGTTTTACTTATAGCCGAATTGCAATAGCCAATATTACACAAATATCTGGCAGTACATCCAACCTAAAATTATTATACTGAGAAATAACATAAATAAACATAATAAATAAATAAATTCTAAAACTGCAAAAATAGAAAATGAGAAAAACAAAGTTTGGTGAAAAGATTTTGCTTTCAATACTTCTTAGAATATAGTTTTATCATGTAGAGGGAGAGAGAATCTGAGAAAAAAATTAAGCACTTCTATCTTTTTAAGATTGGTAAATTATGGCACAAAAACACAACTATGAACTAGTTCTACCATTCTTTGTAGAATTTAGTTACTTTATTATTATTATGAGGATAGCTTATGAGAATAGTCTACTGCTCTAGTACTGCTGGCTTTTGAAAGATTTTTTTTTTTTCCTTTTTCTTGATAAAGTAGGGAAAGTCATGGCATTGATTTTTCTGACAGTTGAGTGGAGATGTTTTTCTTTCAATTACTGATTTTGTAAGATTTTTATCTAACTCCTGAAGAGAGCTGATTCATCAATGACATTATGATTTTTAAATGATTTGAAAGCGATTGAGAAAGTTAAAAAAAAATAGCTGAATGATCTAAAAAAAATCGTGTGAAAAAAAAAAAAACAAGAAAAAAAAACATACAGAAGCCGCTTTTAACGAGCAATACCTGGTTTTAGCGAGCAATACTTCTTCTGTCTTGCAATCTTTTTTCTCATCTTTCTAGTCTTACTGTCTTATCTTTTTTTTCTTCTCTGCGGCTTCCACGGTTCTTTTTCCACGGAGGAAAAATTCCTCCAGCATTCCAATGTCAATAGGGATGGTTCACAAATCTGGTGCGTATTGTAAATAAGGGGGGTTGGGTGGGAGAGGGAGAACAGCTGCACCTGCTAAGTGTAGGGGTCAAGTAGGAGGGTCAGATGGTCATTCTTTGACCTGAGTTCGTTGAGTAAACACGACAATTTTTATCCCACTCACTATGTCGAAACCGCAAAGCTTTATCGTTGATGAAAAAGTACAAATTTTACGGGAGTTGGATGACGGTGTTAAAAATGTCGAAATCTGCAAAAGATATGGATTGTCTTCATCTACTGTTTTCCACACTGCTAAAAAACAATGGCAAGTTAATGGATGTATATGAGCGAAATAAAACAGACTGTAAACAACTGAAGAAGTGTTCCAAAGAGGATTTGGACAAAGCGTTATTGAAATGGGTGAAGGTGCAACGTAGTGGCTGTTTTCCTGTGAGTGGACCTATTCTAAAAGTGCAAGCAGAAAAATTTGCTGAACAATTTGGATATTCCTGAGTTTGTGTGTTCGAATGGATGGATTGAATCATTTTAAAGTTAGGCATGGCATAACTTTTGTAAAAATATGCAGTGAAGCAAAGTCCGCAAACATGGTTGAGTGAAAAGTGGGCAGGCATCAGAGAGCAGGCCGGACTGGGAGGGAGGGGCCCGCCCGTCTCAAGAGAAGGGGGGGGCTGGTTATTGTGCAACCGATAAATAATAGGATGTGTTAACTTCGGGGTATGTGGGAGGTATGTGTTATATTAATTAATTATGATTGATTATTAATGCATTCATAAAGTATTGATCTATTAATTAATATGTTCCATTCATATTAATTAATCCCTTGTTCATTCGAGAACCCTCACTCAGAAAATTTTTGAGAACTACGAATTTAAAATGAAGGTGTTTTTGAAGCCTTCTGGGCAATATGAAACTATTGCAAAAAATAAATTTATGTTGTCCAAACTTCATTCAAGTCCTATCAGTATAGCATTTTTTTTTTTTTGTCTTTCTTTTTTCTGTTTGGGCAGCAAGGGAGGGACTGCCGGATGGCCGGGGCCCACCGTCTTGCAGACAGTCAGACACTCTGGCCATCCAGGCCTGTCAGAGAAGGATACAGCAGCAGATGACATCTATACTGCTGCATGAACTGGGATATTATACACATGCATCTCTACAGTATACACTGGAAAATTTAAAGGTTGAAATATGCGTTGAAGGCAAGCTCTCGAAAAATAGTGCTAACAGCTTTGTGTGTTTCGAACAGTCTTGCACTGACAAGAAAAAATTCTTGATTATCGGCAAATAAAAGTAACCCTAATGTGTTTCTAAAAATGTGAAAAAGCTACCAGCGCAGACTATGATCAGTAGCCAAAAAGCATGGATGACTTCGGACATTTTCACAAAAATTCATTTCAAAATGGAGAGACAACTGCCGGAGAGAAATCGTAAATTCTCCTTTTGATAGACAATTGGTTCAGCTCATCCCGAAATCACTGGACTTTCCAATATCAGAATTGAATTTTTCCCATCAAATTCTACATCTGTTAGCCAGCTTATGGACCAAGGAGTCATAAGAAGTTTCAAGTGCCACTTTCGTAAGACACTGATTTTGATGCTTCTGGACCGAAGAGATAGAAGTGGAATAGCATCAAATACCAATGTCAACGTACTGGAAGCGATACGTTTGATGAACGATGCATGGGAAAATGTCACATCAACATGCATCATCAAGTGTTTCCATAAGGCTGTATTGGAGAGTTGTCAAGAAGGTCAATCCACTGAGGAAGAAGAGGTTGACAATTTCATACAAACTGCAAATTCGGAAATGATTTCACAACTATGTATCCATCGATGAAGAGCTGATGACCTCAGATGTACCGACCACTGAACATATTGTAGCTGACGTACTAGCAAATTCAGCAGAAAAACATGACAAAAGCGATGAGGACACTGATGAAGATGAAGAAAGTGAACCACCCCCAACTTGTTCTACGATGTGGGAGTTCGCTGAAAAAATGCAGACCTTTTTTGAAGCGAGGGATGTCAGTGATGATGTTTTCCGGCAAGGAGTCTTCTCCGAAGAACAATAGCACAGGAAAGAGACAGGGAATGAGTTCAGAGTAAGCTAACAAACTATTTCAAATCTGTAGATTAATGAAAAAAACAAAATGTTTCGTAAGAATCTTTTCCTTTATTTTTCTTTCCGTTTATTGTTTCTTTCCTTTAAGTCTGTAGCGCAACTAGAAATTTTTTGCTGGTTGGGGGGGGGGGGTTAATTTTCATTAAATTAAGAAAAGTATTTAATTAAATTAATTAATGTAATTAAAGTAAGTAAGTATTCATTAAATTTAAGCAAACTCAATCATTTGACCTCCCAAGCCCCCCCCCCCCTTTCTGGTTGCATGACTGCCTTAAGGACCCGTTTATTACGAGCACTCTGATTTAACGAGTAAATGTTACGGAACCCTTTGTGCCCGTTATAAACGAGTTCGACTGTATTCAGTACCCAGCCAAACTGATATCAGTTGCATCACTAACTGAGGATGTCTCAAAAGTGAGAAAAATGTAATTACTTTTCAAATGATGTTAATTTATGTTAGACACTGCTGACTTCCAGTGCTGGATGCAACTGATTAGACCGGCCTGGTAAATATATGTAAATGGCAGACCACTTACATTTTACTCTGAACGAACATACACATAATATTTTATAACATGCATGTGAAAGTGACCGGCCGACTGAAAAATTTCCTGGCTACCCAGTGGGCGTATCTGACCCTGTTGGCTTCTCAAATTCTAATTTAGCTGAAATTTTCCCATAAAGCACGTTTAACAGTTTCTAGTGAAAGTTACCACACCATAATAACCCGGCACCATTCTTTGTTGGGGTGCAACTGCACCCCCTTTTTGGTATACCTGCCTTACGGTTAAAAATATAATCACTTTTCACATCTTTTCTGAAACAACCAGTATATTATTCTATATGTCAGCGGTTCCCAGCCGGTGAGACGTGCCCCCTCTGGGGGTGCGCAAAACGTTTGCAGGGTTATGTGAGAAAAACAGGTAAACAGCAAGTGGTAATGCATGTTTAAAAGACATTCTTCTTATTTTTACTCCAAAACATCTATTGGTTAATTCCTAATTTAAGGTGCTTCTTGACGTGTTTTCAAAAATCCCCAATTTGGTGCATTTTCCTGTCTTGTCTCTTGGAACTGAAACAAGGTTGCCAGAAAACAAAAGTGTCCAGGGTTACCACATTAAACCTTTTCAACTAGGAATCAACCCAATCTATATTACATTTGAAATATTTATTGACACTTTATCGATAACAGTATTTTGTGGAAAAGGTGACTAAGTATTCATTTTAAAAGAATAAAAAAGTATGTATGCTGAGGAATCTCAGGGGGGGGGTGTCATCCCAAGTTATCCTTTGTTGGTGGGGCACAATGTTAAAAAGTTGGGAACTACTGGCCTAGAGCAGCAGTTCCCCACTGATGGGACGCGCCCTCCTTGAAAAGTGCTTATTACAGGGTCCTCGAGAAAAACGGGCAAAGAGCAAGTGATAAAGCATGTTTGAAAAATCATATTTAATCTTATTTTTACTCCAAAGCATCTACTTTTTCCTAAAATGTTAATTCAAACTTTACTGAAAACATTATTTTATATTAAAGGCTACTTAGTGTTCATCGCTGAAGTATTAAAAAAAAACTGTAGTATGTATACCGAAGAATGTGAGGGCGACATTGTAAGTTATCCTGTGTTGAGGAGGGCACAATGTTAAAAGGTTGGGAACCGCTGCTAAATAGTGCTAATTAAGTGTAGCCAAGTACTAAGTATTATACTAAGCTCATTTCTACTTATCTAACAAATTTAACATTACTCTTTTGAAATGCAAATGAAACATTTAGTCAAATACAGAAAATCAGAAACAAATACAGAAAATAGATTTAGTCTAAATAATATGAATCTCAATTTACAAGAATAATTAGATGTAAAACGAAAGAAAGATTGAACGCCACAAAAATGTGTATCAAGACACACAGCTTAATGCAATTTACAGGCATTAAAGCTATACATGAATGCTGTTTCCAGCAATAATGGCTTAAGCTAAACAAAAATTACTTAATACAAAAAGTTTTACATTCATGATATAAATTTCATTTAATTAGCATTGTTTAGGGCAGTAATAATTGACAATTGACAGCGCTATAAATCTGAAGAATTATAAACAAAAGATAAACAACAGTATAAAACGAATTGTAAACAAATGCTTGAACGATTAATTTGTCGTTGATGTATAGCAGCTCATTCATAAAAACTGAAGTCTGGTTACATTTGTTCTTAAGTACATTGTAAGTAATATATGCGTCTGCGTCTGAATTAAAAAGTTCCTAAGTTAATAACAATAAAGTAAAATACTTGCAACGAGACTTACCTTTTACAGTTTAACTAACTTCCAAATCAGGGTTACGTGGATAGCATAACTTCAGTTTTTTGTCCCATCTTCTATCGAAATAACTAGAATTTATCAAATGAGTCAATCTACTATTGTGAAAATTTAGATATGATATGATAGAATGAATCGAATTCCCGCCAGCCGTTGCTTGCTGTAAATAAAAACAAAAACGAATTACAAAGCTGTTGTTTTGCTGCGGTGCGAAGAAGGAACCGGGGCTGTGACGTCACATCGCCTCTCGAAAGAGCATAGGCTTGGACGGGAAGGCTTTAGAGCTTCTTGTTAACGCGCCTAGATAATTTCTAGATCTCTCAGCTAGAGTATCAGGATGAAAATATTTGTAAATCGATCCGTACACGAGAATATAGTTACTTAACCGAGAATCCAGATCATGAGTGTACTCCAGAAATCGAACGATAATTTCTCGTTACACAAACTAGACATTCTAGTGTGATTAACTACCATACTACGGACTAGAAATTCTTGACGATTTCGTCTATACTACTTGTGTGTATAACCTACACGCATCATTCTGCTATCTATTCTTCTAGTTTTGGGACACAGAAAACAGCCACCTATTCGTTCTAGATGAGAGGGGTATATTTTTTTTATCCGTGTAATACGAAAAGAGTCTTGTATTTTATTGTTGTTGATGTGTGTTTTTTCTTTCCTAGAGAACAAACTGATAAAATGGTATGAATTAATTTTAGAGGATTATTATCAGTATTCAACTATATCCGTCAATAATATCTGTGAAAAAACAATGAAGAATCAATTTTTTTCCATATAAAAGATAAAATTCTTACAAATCAGGTATATATATTTCAATAAGCATTTTATAGTTGTTTTAAACTATCAATTTCATTAAGATCTCTAAAGAATAATTTATAAAATGTCATTGAAATTCTACAATTTAATATAACTTCTTGAAATATTTCATCATGAATTCAGAAATTAAACTGATATAATATAATAATGAAAAATTTATTTGTAATCAAAACCAAACAATGGATAGCAATGAAATAGTATTTGCTTTATTATATACTATATAATAATATATTTAGTGTTATATTTAATTATAAATACGATATTTATAATTTTATTTATAAATATAATACTTAGTAATAATAGTTTAAGTTCAGTCTTAATAGAGCTCGCAAATGACATCACTGAAAATTATCTTGTAACTTACATTACATTATGCAAGCTACTTATAATACCTAAATCTAACTCGATTAACTGAGTTCAAATAATTAGGTAATTTTGTCAGGCTGAGAAGTCTTATCACTCTGATGAAGAAGTCTGATGACAGTTATCATAGACCTGGTTAATGAATGGCACAATTATCACAATATCGAATATATATCCATAAATTTTCTTTAAATAATTATTTGGGGGATAAAGATTATTAAAAAATCAATCTTGGTTTATAAAAATGGATTGTAGGAAACAAATAGTGTTAATTGTGTCATCTACCAATCGACTTACAAATATAGCCAGCGGCTAAAAAGGCCTTTTCACCTTCTACACTTGTCGCGGTTTCACTGTCAACAAATAGTCATGAATTTAAGACAAGTATTCTCCTCGAACTCCTTCATTTTCATATGTAGTCATTTCCCTTTTTAGGTTCATATGCAGCCATTTCGTTTGTTTACCGGATCCGGTAGACGTATATTCATGCAAGATTCGCCGGATTACCGGATCCGTTTTTCCGTATTTCAATCCCTGGCTCTGGTTCATGAATAATCTGAGGCACTTCGGTTACAGAATGATATATTTATTTACGCATTATTTTGAAATTATTTACGCATACCTACACACAATCTGGGTTCGTAGCAAGGAAAAGATTTTAAGGTATCCGACTACGTTGAAAAAGCCAATTTTGGCGAAAATTCACATTTTTGTTTTACTGTCTCAAAGTAAAGTACCATGCATAGATATTCTAAAATGGCCTTTATTTTAATTCTATATGTTTGTAGAAATCTAGTTATGGTCATTTAAATGTTTTTATTAAAAAACAAGATTTTGTCGCAGTTAACTGCACGAAAAACATAATTTCTCAACAACTAATGAACTATAAATGATTTAACTTAGCATGCATATTTCTTAGACCTATTTGAGTGTAATAGACCTCAGGTTTTGGTGTAGATCTATTTTACTATGTTTTACAGCTTTTTTATTTCAGAAAATAGAAAGAATTTTGAGAAAAATGCTTATTCACTACACTAAACTAATCATACATCCAAAAGTTTTGTAAATACAATTTAACCTGCGGTCTGTTACATTACCAACAGTTAGATGAGTTCACATGTAAAGCCATAGGATGATTTTTTTGGAAATCATTTTTCGTAGCCCGTTTTTCCCTAGTGATGACATTTTCATTATATTTTTCAACAAATGTCAATTAAAAAAATAACTATAAATATGATTTAAATTGTTATCATTATTAAGTTTTATCTTTGAAACACACCCAAAAAATATTCAGAAAGTTACATATTCGTTATTTTAAGAAAATCGTCTGCGAACGCAGTCGGATACCTTAAGGGGAATATGAAATATTGCTAGAGCATTAATAAACAAAATTTCTGGATTGTGCAAATACAGAAGGTGAAAGCTCATGTCAACTAGCGTGAAAATCTAGGGTTGGAGCGACTGGATGTACGCCTATACACCTCTCTCTTGCTACGCTTCATGTATAAGTACCCGCACACTCGAATTTATTCTAGCATTAACACAAGACGTAAGTCGTTGTAGAAGTTTTCAACTGTTGATGACTAAACTACTTATCACAGCTGTAATTTGTGTTTATTAACCTTAGAAAATACATTGCTCTGAATGTATATATTTCCTTACTTTCTTTCTTTCATAAATCATATAGGGCCAATAGGGGGAATTATAGGTCACTCAGATTTGTGGGCAAATAATGGTCACTCACTTTATAGCCTTCTTATTTTATTTCAAGTTATGATAAGTTATGCTTAAGCATTCTCAGTTTTTATATCAAGTTCAAAATCAATGTAACTATAAAGCAAATAAAAAAATAAAAAATCTGGAGTGACTCCACTCAACTTTCCGAACACTTACAATTAAGATCATTACCAAGCAATTAAATAAATTTTAATCTATGAATCATTCAAAGATATATACCAAATTGAAGCACAATCAAATGTACCGTTTAAACGGTAGCGCACTTTCAAGAATTCCCCCTATAGGCCATAATGTAAAAGAAATCTTCGTCGTAGTCCTGTAGAAAAACTATAAGTCCTATACACATCAAAATTAATACCAGTCTTGCGATGGTGGTTTATAACATATATGCACAATTTGAGCCCAATCGAATGTACCGCTTAAACGCTAGCGCACTTTCAAGAATTTCCCCCATAGGCCATAATGTAAAAGAAATGTTGGTCGTAGCCCTGTAGAAAAACTATAAGTCCTATACACACCAAAATCAATACCAGTCTTACGACGATGGTTTATAACATATATGCTCAATTGGAGCACAATCGAATGCCCCGTTTAGGAGCTATCGTGTTGACTCACGCACACACACACACACACACACACACATACACATTTCGTAAAAATAGCATAAATGAATTCAGAAGACCTCAAAACGTGTCAATACCCCAAAATCTCGATGTCGATATTTTCATGATTACAATACTTTCCTTACAGGGTACATGTTCGGAAAATAATAATGAACATCTTCAAATTTTGAAAGACGACTTCAGTACATTTTCTAAACGTGTGCCATTCCACACTCTCAACGTTTATAGCTATAGTGTTCAATATCGATATTAGAATAGCCTTTCGAAGCGATTGCTTAAATGTTCACAACCAGAAAATGAAGAAATATTTTTATATTTTTAATAATGCTTTTCTTGTTGGGGCACTAGCATGAGGTCTTGAAATATCAGAATACTCACGCTAATGCTGTCGGTAGCATGACTGTAATCAGTAGAAAGCCGCGTTAGAATTTAATAATACTTTTTTCGGACTAACCATCTAGGTACAGAAAACCTAACAACAGCAGGTTTAGCTTCAATACAGTTTTATTTTTAGAAAGTAAAGCCATTTAGAACTTCTTGCGAATAATACAAATATTGGAAATTATCTTAAGTTACAAATAAAAAGTAAAACACCATTCTGGTACAATCTATTTCTGTATCCTATTATATAAAAGTAAACAATATGTTTAAAAATTGACACTTTAAAATGAAATTACATTTTAAAAAATCTTAAATCATTGAAATTGTTTGTGCTTGATTCACCAGATATTTTCAATAGTTTTACTCTGTAAAAATGAAATTGTGCTTCCGTGTCCCAGTGAAAGTGTTAATGTAGGATTTGTTGATCTTTGGCTTCCTACATTTAGACGCATACGCTGCTGCCGATCTTTAAGCAATATGCTGTTTTGATGTCAATCAAATGCACCCTTTAGGCACAAGCTCGCTTTCAATAATTTGCGTGCTTAAGCCGTAAAATATGCGAATTACTTCTTGCAAGTCTGTTAACAAACAATCAGCTCTACACATACAAAAATCTATGCAGATCATGAGAGTGTTACCCATGCTAACGCACTTTCAGAATTTCCGTCCACATGCCGTAATGCAAAACAATTCTTTTTTGAAGCCCTGTAAAAAAATCTATTAATCCTATACATACCAAAATCAATACTGGTCTTGTGACAGTGGTCTATAACATTATACCAAATTGAAACTCAATCGAATGCATCGTTTAAACGCTAGCGCACTTTCGAGAATTTCTCCCCATATGCGATAATGTAAAAGAAAGCTTTGTCGTAGCCCTGTAGAAAAAACTATAAGTCCTATACACATCAAAATCCATACCGGACTTAGAATCATGGTTTAAAAGATATATACCCAATTTGAGCTCCATCGAATGCCCCGTTTAGGAGCTATCGTGCTCACTCACATACACACATACACACATACTCTTACACACACACACACACACACACACACACACACACACACACACACACACATACACACATACATACATACATCTCGTAAAAAT